>JARWCS010000050.1:3568182-3580533 GCA_034783895.1 Geukensia demissa
TGATCAAATACATTTTAGCAAATAATAGCCACTTTTATCCAGGTGAGCGATCACAGGCTCTCAAGAGCCTCTAGTTTTTTCTATGAATACATATAAAGTTTTGGACCAAACTTGATAAAATTGCAGAAATTGCACCCAGGCTGCTTATAAGAGCAAATGAAGTCTGTTGCAGTTTTTTTTAACTCTTTTGATGAAGGTAGGTGGTGAATTTGTCACAGTGTGCAGCCTGATATAAGTACATTAAATTAAGTTTTAGTTTGTACTTAAATGTTACATTATTTTCATTTTCAGGAGGAAACAGAAATCAAAGTATTCTTGGATTGTTGAACAGATGTAGAACTGCACAAGGTCAGAGGTTACTGGGTCAGTGGGTCAAACAGCCATTAGTTGATCTGAACAAAATAGGTGTGTATTGTTACAATTTTAGCTTTCCCTATCAGCCATCCAATATGGCTGTATTTCCTAAAAATAGAAAAAAGTGAGTGGTATTCTAAAAAAAAAATCCTTTTCCTCTGAAAAATATTGTGGCATTAGGGCCAAACCTTGGTGAAATAGTCCTTGTATGACCCACCACAGAATTGTATCCATCATGCCTACCAACCAGTCATGATGGCTTCCATTTCTAACTTAGTTTAAAATAGGAACTGATGAGAAATTCACATGAAAATCTTTTCTGAAACTGCTGAACCAATTGGAACCTAACTTTGATTGAATAGTCCTCTACTAAAATTTTATCCGGCATTTACACTGACCAATCAAGATGGCTGCTACAAATAAACGTAGTTTAACATGGGACTTTAGTGGAAATTCACTCGAAAATCATCTTGCCCGAGCCAATTGGCACAAAACTTAGGTGGAATTGCCATCGAATGGTCCTCTACCAAATTTTTGTGCATCTTTTTTTTTTCCTGGCAAAAAACATTTTGCTTATAAAGACTAACCATTATAAAGATGGGGCATATATTGTTAGCTTTTTTTGTTGCTGTTTATTGTCAGTTTCCTGTTTCGTAGGACTTTCCCAATTTTATGAGTGGAGGTATACCTAGCACAGCAATATGTGCAAATTAATGTTCATTAGTTTGGAAGTGAGAAATGGGAGATGATACAGTTTTAGGACTGTTTCTTTAATACATACACTGTACTCAATTTTCATTTAATATAAGACCTCTTCTAAAAAACATGGGAAAAATATTGCAGTTGTATTATGGTATGATGCTGTTGTCAGTTTCTTTAGACAGGTTGGTTCCCGCAAAATAACTAATTACAGTAAACTTATTCTTTTTATACTTTGGGATGTTGATGTTTGGTATAAGATAAAGGTTGGTATTGATTATGGTGATCTAGCCCACTTATTTTTTGGGGGGAGGGTCTAACATTTCTTGCAGTTTTTTGAGATATAAGGAGTCTGAACAATTTTTTTTTTAAATCAGATTTTGATGGGGTTATTTAAATTTGATTTCTTTATCTTTTACCATTTTTGAAATGCAATTGGTTCAAGTGGGCAAAAATTCATTCTAGCAGGATATGGAAATATTTATCAGATTTTGAAGCGGTTTGTTTTAAATGTTTCATGATAAAATGGTTGCAAGGGATGATAAATTTTTGTTATATAAGGGGTCAAAGTGGTTGAAAAATAAAATTTCCTGTAGCCATCATATTACTGTGTTTAAAATTTTAATGAGTCCATATTAATGTGTCCAGCACATTACTTCATCCATCATAATACTGTGTCCACACTTAACCCTAGTGTTCATTTTAAAACTTTATCATGTCAACAGGCTGCGGTCATATCATGCTCTGTTTGGGAACCATCTCTCTGTACTTGTTATCATTGTCAGTCCTAATTGCATTGTTCCATCATTCACTTCAACTTTATTTTACATGTAATTTTCAATTACATCAGTTTTGCCGTTTACAATAACCAAAGTTAGGTTTTGAATATAAAACATGCATGTTGTCAATGGAAATAACTATAGGCCATCACATCAGGGTTTTCTTTCAGATATTATGAAACCTGGTCAAGGCTTGAAAATATTCACGGCTTTGCTGTAGAAATATATGTAAATATTTTCCTGCAAATAATGTACGTTGTTTTTTCTGTTACTGATATTGAAATTTAAGATTTATAATTTGGATATAAAATTGGCCAACATTGATGCAACTGCCTTGGTGGTGTAATAGTTAGCCTGCTTGAGTAGAGAAGGTTGTGGGTTTGACACCCGGTCAGCTCAAACCAGACATTAAAATTGGTTTTTGCTGCTTCTTCTAATTATGCAGCATTAAGGAGTAAGAGCAAAGACTGGTGAGCCTAGAGTCAGAATGATGTGTCTGAGTAAAGAGGCATGTCTTCCTGCAGACTGTTGCTTTTGTGAGCTAAAACATAAAATTCTGGCTCAGTGTGTTGGTCTAGTACAAAGCAGGATTCATTCATCATCATTCATAATATGCTCTTGTCCTGAATATGCATGAAATATTTGCCATAGGACGTTAAGCAACATTCAATCAATCAATCAAACAACGTTGAAGCAACATCATGACATATTATTAGCTTCAAATATCAGTGAAATTACCATGATTTTGATAATACGTGTATATACAGATGCATGTAAAAATGTAATGAAAGCATGAACTTTTAATGTCTGAACACCAATTTTATCTCTTGGAGATTTAATACCAGCTAATGCATCAATACAGGAGTTGTTCTATTTTTCTAAACTTCAGGTGATTTCCACAATAAGAAAGTATAATTTTAATAGGCTCAAATTTTATTTGCAGAAGAAAGACTAAATGTTGTTGAAGCAATGATCGAAAACACAGAATTAAGACAAACATTACAGGAAGATCAACTCCGAAAAATTCCAGATTTCCAAAGACTGGCTAAAAAATTCCAGAGGAAAAAGGCATCTTTACAGGTATAATATGATTTGTATTTCAGTGATCTGTCCATGAATCAATAGTTTAAATGTTCCCCTGATATTACACCAACCACATTGGCACATAACTGTGATTTGTGAGTAAACTACTAATAAATATGGCTGTACATAGTCTTTGGAGTGTGGATTAAATAAGATTGGCACCATTGTAAAGTTAAAAACTTTGTATGAAAAAAATAATTTGAATGTCTCTGAAAAAATAAATTATTTGAATATCTATGAAAAAAATAATTCAAATATCTGACAGAAGCCTGTCAAGCAGAAAATCATTAACAAAGGAAACCTGTAAATGATTGTATGGCCTTCAATTTTTTTAAAAGAAAGAATATGGAATATATGCCAGAGAGAGAGTTTCCACAACTAACATATTTAACAAAACCTCTGCTATAGAAAATGTTTTGGATAACCTCTCCAACATGCATATATATGGGTTGTTCACTATATTGTTCTACTTGTACAATGACTGCAACATTAAATTTTAGTTGACCTTACACATAATTACATGATATAGATGTAATTAGATGAAAATGCATTGAGAAATATGAAATAAGCTATGTAAAATTGTATGACTGGTTAAGTGTAATATCAAATTTTTCTATTTTGTAACAAATGCGAAAGTTTTTATATACTGGTATATAATTTTATGTGAATGGTTATCATGATAAAGTAATAAATCAGTTATTATGCATCTCTTTAAATCATGAACAGTGTAGTAAGTAGTGAGTTAGAAGTCAAGAATTTAAAAAAGGATATTGGGTAACAGTGTAATACAAAATTATTATATATGTGTCTGTGTGAAATCCAGTTAAACAAAAACTTTCCAGAAATGAATATATAATGGGTAGGCAAGTTTGGTTGAAATGCATAAATACTTTACCAGACCATGCATTGTATTTTATTATATTTTATCCTATACTCCTAAAGAGGGATTAATTACTGCCATGCACAAAATTTTAAAAGAAGTGCATTCCTACCCCCTAAACTTCAAATCTTGAAAAATTCTTTATGTAAATTTAAAAATCATTCTTAAAACATCCTTGTATTAGCAGAATAATGTAAAAGTAAAACAATGCAAAGTTCACACATATATATATGTAAACATAGTGGATAAATTTTTCAGGATTGTTATCGAGTTTACCAAGCTATTGAGAAGATGCCATACTTGTTAGAGACTTTAGAAAGTGATGATGGTCAACACAAAGCTTTATTGATGGAACTTTTTACTAATCCTGCTAAGGTTTGTTGAAATCAACCAGTTGGAACAAAACTTACTGTCAGTATTTAATTTTAGCTGAGCATCCTCAAAATCAATATGTCTACCACATCCAAGCTAAGTTAAGCAGATCTGGCTGCAGTTTCATAAAACCATTGTTAAATTAACATTTATGTTAGAAAATGAATGGAATAACATGCATGCTGAATTAGCGATGGGGCCCTGATTTAAAATTTTCTTTAAAAGATTTTCTTGTTTGAACGGCTACATGAAATGGTATTCAACATTGTTGAAATGTTCCTCATGTGATATTATATATTATATATGTGCCTTATAGTATACTGTAAGCAGGTCTGCTGAACATTCTAACATTTACGTAAATTATAAGATAAAACATAAATTATGTAAATCAGATAAACATAAATATTCACCAGCTCAGAAAAATCTATACTTTTAAAGTTAAATATTCTGCAAAATACAGAAATCAAATAATGTGGGTCAGATAAGAAAAAACAATTTAGGGCAAAACCTCTGATGACACAATATTGTTATTGTTTGTTTGTTTTAGGAATTACTTATGGATTTTGCAAAGTTTCAAGAGATGATAGAAACTACAATGGATTTAGCACAGGTAGAGAATCATGAGTTTGTAATCAAGGCTGACTTTGATGAAGGCTTAGCAGGTATATTATATTTATATACAGTCGTAGAGCATTGTCTATTTGTCAAGCAGGTATATATACTGGTAGCTTATTATATCGTGGCATGTGTCCAATGGCAACAACGTCAGATTTCACATGAATCCACGATATAGTGAAACCAATGATACAGTGAGAAAGGAGTATACAGTCAAAGGTAGTAAACACCATCTGATAACTCTAACTGCTTTTGTAATTATGTCTCTTGTCTTTTTTTTTATAAACTTAAAGAGAGTTAATGCAATCAATTTAAAAAAATGTTAGTCCAGTAGTATAAATAACAGTCAAACTTGCCTTTGTGGTCGACTCTATTAAGCAGCCACTTGATTTTAAAGGCCACCCTTTTCATTCTTTATTGTTTAAGACTTTATTTAGGAGGTCACTTGTCTTCAATGTTAACTTTTGCTTCTTTCCAAAGGTGACATCTTAATACAAGTTTAACTGTACTTCATTCATTAAATGTCTGAATAAGCTGAATAAACCACACAATGGAATTCTCCATGCTGGGACTGAAATACTGTTGATGTAGTATAAAACAAACTTTAAAAAGAAAACACAATGACATGAAGGAGCAACATAAAAACTAGATAATTAACTGCTGATGTTGCATGCTGTAATCCTTTTGCTAAAGCGTTGAGTTTAATCCTATTTGTGAATATTTATTTTCCACAGGGAAATTTTAAAAGGGAATATTTTCTTACATGGCTATATCTCTATTTTAGCTTTACGTGAAAAGATAGATAGTTTAGAAGATGATATTAAGTCTCAAATGAACAAGGTAAAATTTAATGTTACAATGAACAGCCCATTATTGTTCATTTTCTCTAATTATAATATTAGTACAATGTTTACAAAATAAGTATAAAAGGATAAATTTTTAAATGGCTTTTGAGTAAATCTTAAAATAAATCTGTAAAATTTGTTTTATTGTCAGAAATAGGAGATGTGGTATGATTGTTCATGCTACAGCCTTTCAGAAAGTCAAACATATAAACAATTTAACATTTAAAGGTTATCTACAGGCCTTCAACAATGGACAAAGATCCACACTTCAAGGAAATTTACAAAAAAAAAAATTTTGAGAATTTGGATTAAAAGCTATTGACCAATTAAGCTCAAACCATAAAACTATTAACAGTAAAACACAAAACAATGACATCCACTGGAATACAGGTTCCTACAGGCACATGAATTTTGTTGCAGGGTTCAACATGTTTGTTAGGACATAAATCTTAACAGTTCCAGATGGATTTAGTGTAACAAAGTTAGTTATAATAACTTATTGTGTAAGCTTGCAAGAATATTTGTTTATAAGATTATTTCCTGGACATAAAATCTTTAAATGGTGTTTTATATATAGTTTATTATAATTAACAGTAAGAAAATGCTTGATGTTTCTAGGTAGCCAGAGATCTTGGTATAGAGCCAAACAAAGTCTTGAAATTGGAGAGTAACTCACAGCTTGGTTATTTCTTCAGAGTTACAAGAAAGGTATATAGTTATAAAAACCAAACAATTGATTTATTATAGGGAAATCCCCTTGAAAATATCCATGTTTGTTTACATACATGTATTTTTTTTAAAACAGACGTGGAATGTTTTCTTGCGGTTGGGGTGCAGTCTCTCTGACATTTAACCCAAATCTTTTCATTTTCATATGTTGCACCTTGTGAAATTATTAAGATGGTTATTGAAATTCTTAATGATTTATAAGACCATTTTTAGGGTCTTTTTCTATCATATTCTTCATAAATAATATCTTCAATTGAAAAGTGTAAGAAGAACCACTAAAACTAATTTTGCTTTTGCACATTGTTTGTCAATACAAATGAAAAATAGTCTAGAATACTATTGATATAATTCCATCTGGTTTTTACAAATATCTTCTATTTAGAACTTTCTGTTGTGAGATGTGGTGCAGTTTCCTTATTTTTTACTCTGTGTTTCAATTGTTTCCGTTCTTATACCTCTAGGGAAGATTTTAGTCAGTTAAATAATTGATTTCAATTATTTTGTCAAATTTGGGTCTAAAAATACTGGAAATTGTAGAATCTGGTAGAAAATGACATTGTTGCAGACATAACCCCCCAATTTCAGTTATTTTTTAGATACTTTATTCTGCTATCAAAAATCATCCCTGTACTTCATGTTGTGCAATGTTAAATTCAAGTTTTGATAACCTGTGACATTATTCATATTCCTATGACATGAACTTTTCTATTTTTGTTATGAGTATACTTAAGATATTGTGTTTATCCTAAAAATATTTTAAAAAATTGCAAAAATGACAAAAAAGCACTACTTAAACCCTCCAGACATCAGACCTCCTCAACCAGATGTTGATATTTTACCTCACAATGATAATACTATATTTTAGGATGAGAAAGCATTAAGAAACAATAAGAATTACATGGTGATAGACACAAAGAACAATGGTGTTCGTTTCCATAATAATGCTTTACGAAAACTGAATGAAGAGTATCTACAATGTAAGGATGATTATAATGAACAACAGAAAAGTGTGGTCGCAGAAATTACAAATATAGCAGGTAAGTGAAATTAGAATCATTTGTTAGAGGTAATGTTTGCTTCATTGTGACGATTGGTTTTGGTTTAGATTTAACAATAACGGCTGCTTTATTTAACCTGAAGACCAATTTATTTTCCTGAAGGCTTTCAGTCAGATTCATGGTTGAGTATCATAGCATAAAATGAAAAACATTTTGAAAAGGTTTAACAAAACTTCCTGTTGCTCCCAAGTGAAATGTTGGTCAGTCACATTTATTTTGTTTTCTATTGGGTCATCTTGCCACTTGGACTTGCTTCAGATCAACTGATACTAAGGAAAAAGTTTCGACTTACTTTTAAGAGGGTAGTAATCTTGTGAGCAACATAGATTTACAGGTGAGTACATAAGGTAAATTAATTTAAAAGGTCATTATAGAGGCAGCAATAATACATTTACAGTAAATGTTAAAAACTTTGGTAAAAGTTCGGGATAATTAATACAGCATGGAAAGAAAAATGAATAAATTTTTAGAAATGTAGTTTGTTGGATTCTATAGTTTTGTAGATTAAATGAAAAAGAAAATGAATATTTTTCATTACAGCTGGTTATGTAGAACCCATGTTACTTATGAATGATATTATAGCACAGTTAGATGTACTTGTTAGTTTTGCTCATGTGTCAGCTAGTGCACCTATAGCTTATATCAGACCAAAACTTCTACCAAAAGGTAAATTATTCTATTTTACTTTAATGAAATGAAGTACTTGATGTAGAAAATGCAAGTAAATAAAGGCATAACCTGTTGTTAATTCATTATACATAAGATAAGGTATGTTTTTAAAAAAAGCATTTAACATTCAAAATATATTGTTACTTTCTTTTTATATCACCTGACTAAAAGGGACATTCAAGCTTTTGTCATACTTGGCTTCCATCACTTTCCGTTAACTTCACATTTTATTTTTCCTCTATTTTCCACTGGTGTATAAAGTAATTTGGTTGGATTATTAAGTAGTGTAACAGGATTATTTTCAATTTTTAAATGCAGAGAAAATGCTGTTAATGACAAAACATTGGAATAACTGACCACACAACGAGAAATTATTGTTTCCACTAAAAAGTGAAAGTAGCTTTCAAGAAATAATTGAATACTGATTAAATGTTTTTGCACTATACCTTTAAACTCGTTTTATTGCATCATCTTTGCAGTTTTTTTTCCGTGTTTTGAAAGTAAATCTTGATGTCACTGAATAGGATGATGATGTCATAATACCAAACAAAGTTGTGAATCATATATTTTCAAACAGCAAATGTCATTTGAATGGTGATTACAATAACGTTTGTGACATGAAATGCATTTTAAAGATATTTATAAAGTCCAAGATTTCAGTTGCACAGGTACATAAGACACACAGTATCATGTATCAAATATTTTTATATTTGAAATCAGTATATAGGTAATGAAACTAACTCGTAGATTATGCTCACACCATGGCTTGAACAGGCTTCAAACTATAGTATAATTTTTTTTATAAAATGATATAGGAATTGCATGTACAACTTTTGTCACAATTGAAGGAAATATAGAGTTGTAGACAGAAAACTTGTATCACATTTTTATGTGACTAAATTAACTTCCCATGACTAATATTACTTCCCACATATCAGAATGTTTTAATGGTGTTTATACAGTGTGCCCTTTTGTTTCACAGGAAGTGGTAAAATTAATTTGAAGGAAGCCAGACATCCATGTTTAGAAATGCAGGATGATGTCGCATACATTCCAAATGATGCTGTGTTTGAAAAAGGTAGGACATTATGAATGATGACGTTTTTTTACAAGACTACTGGCTGAAGACCCAATCTCATAAAGCACCCATTCTCACCATTGCACCTTTAAAATGAAATTGGTTTAAAATTATTTTAAATTTAAACAGCCTTTTTGTCTTATGTACCTGTCCCAAGTCAGGAATTGTGGTCATAGGTTTGACTTTGCGTTTAATGATTTGCTACATGTACATTTTTGGTAATATTCAGGTTAAAGCAGTATTATTTTCAGATAAATGCTAACCATGTACCCGGTACCTATGAACACAACCTCAAAACGGTAATCAAAATTGTTAATACACTTGTGTCTGTGGTGATGCAGCCTTTTTTTCAGATTGCTTTAAATTTTTATTGTAATATCCTAAATTTCATGAAACGTCTGAAGGATTTTTTTTTAATTCTTTAGTTTACTCTTATATTGAAAAATCCTATTATTTGATGTCTATTTGTGTGGTAAGAATAAATTTATAGAAATCTTCATTTCAAGACGTTTTAGAAAACATCCTGAAAGTTTTTTAATGGAAAAAAACAAAAATAACTTATAACAAGAAACAAAGTTTGTTTTTACTACATGTTTGTATTTTTCAGACAAACAGATGTTCCACATTATCACAGGCCCAAACATGGGTGGAAAATCTACATACATCAGATCTGTAAGTATAGAATCATGTTTTCAAGGATAACAGATACTTTAAACTAGAAAATAGATCTATTTTACATAATCTTATAGAAATGGCATTAGTGCATGTGAGACAAAATATAAAAATATTAGTTATTTGTGTTAAAATTCAGAAACAAGGATTATTATTATACCTAAGTTATTTCTATATTTGATAATTTTGAATTTTTTATTCAAAAATATGACTGCAAAGCAAACAATATGTTATCAGTAGATTTTAGAAATTATCTTCCTGTTTCCATGAGATAATAGTAATGTCCCCTAGAGAGACATTTAACATTGTACCAAATGACTAAGTAGTTTTCAGAAAATAAAACAATTCTTGCCTTATATGAGTTCAACAGCATCAACCCATATAAAATTGTTTCTTTCTTTAAGCCTACTTATTTTCTGTATTAATATATGTTTTCCTTTCAGATTGGTGTAGTAGTTTTAATGGCACAATTAGGGTGTTTTGTCCCATGTTCTGAGGCAGAAATCTCCATAGTGGACAGTATATTGGCTCGAGTGGGTGCTGGAGACAGTCAATTGAAAGGAGTGTCTACATTTATGGCAGAAATGTTAGAAACTGCTTCAATATTAAAAGTAAATAACTATAATGATAACACAATATGATGTTCCTTCTTCTTAACATTCTAACAATAGTTTAAATACAAATGGTGATCTCATTTCATATTTCTTGAAATTTGCCATTTAATTTTCTCAGTAGAGTAAAATAAAGTTAACTTAATTCATGGTTTCACAAGTTATACTGGCCGATGTCTCTATCTGACCATATAGCGTTTTTCTATTTAACAAAAAATTGTTTCAGTATACAAATAGTGATTTGGAAAGACAAATGTCTATGTTACCAAGTGCTGTTTTTGTTTAAAATTACATTCAACTAGTAAACTTTATTGGTTGCTTTGGCAAGATTAGATTGCCAACCAGTATGTTTATACATGTTATTGGGTTAAACAGTAGGTAGAGACTATTTTTAATTTATTTTCAGTCATCAACAGAAAATTCCTTAATCATTATAGATGAATTAGGTCGAGGTACATCAACATATGATGGATTTGGTCTTGCTTGGGCTATCTCAGAGTAAGTATTTTCATTAAATGACAAATCACTCTTGGGCTGAATTGATATCAGTTAAATGAAATATATAAGGGCTATTCCAGGGCCTCGTACCTAACAAAAAACAGGAGATAACTGGAAGAACTGGTTGACTTTTAATGCTTGTTGGGATTATAAAAAAAGTGTCTTTCCCCTCTACACTTGTTTCTGGAACAGTCCTTAAATACTTTCTGTAAGATTAAATTTAAATTTCACGTTTAATATTGGTATTTGATTTGATTTTTAGTCACAAGTATCAATGCTTCTTTTCTTTTAGTACAACCTTGTATTCTTGATTGTACCCAAGTTCTTATTAAGTATTGTTTATTAAAATAGGTATATAGCCAACAAGATAAAAGCATTCTGCCTGTTTGCCACACATTTCCATGAGCTGACGGCCTTGTCAGATGAAGTCCCCACTGTAAACAATCTCCATGTAACAGCTCTGACAACAAATGATACATTAACATTGCTGTACAGAGTTAAACCAGGTAATATTTCATTATGTGTATTTTTAATCTACTTGTGTTGTTTTGCTTATTTAAAAACAAATTTTCAAGTCAATGCATAATGCACCTTTAGCCATATTAAGATTGTTATTACATTTTAATCCATATTTAATTGTAGAAAAAAGAGATGTGGTATGAGTTTCTATGATACAGGTATCCAAAAAATTATAAATTACAAACATCAACAGGTTACCTTGGTCCTTCAGTAATGGAAAGAAATCCACAACATATGGCAAGCTGTAAAAGGTCCCAAAAACAAAATGTAATAAGTAATAATAATTATCCAATTAAGTTTACAATGTAAAAGAAGTACAATGACATCCACTGGACTACTTTTTGTTGGAGAAACACAGATTGCTCAGAGCCAATACTGACCATGAACAGTCAACTGACAAACCTAGTCCCACCATATAAATAATGCAATATTCTGTATTGTTACCCCTTTTGAATATTTCATCCATTTTGTTTATTCTCAGAATCGATTATTTTGCACATTAAAAGATTTGCTTTAGATTGTTACGTCTGCCCCTAAAAATTAGACCACCGGTACCCTGCAGCTTATCATGACAGGAACCAGATAAATATTATAACAGACTTTGCAATAAGAAATTAGAATATCAGTAAAGCTCTTTTATCCAGCTTTCCCTTTATATAATATATGCATATTTGAGACATTTTTGAGAGTATTTTTCTCGCCTCGAGTGCGGAGGGTCGTGGGTTCGACTAGTTTCTGTTGAAAGTTGAAGGGCTTTTTTATATTTGGACTTGTCTTGCCCGTCAACATTTCTGCTCAACCCCTATCTTTTTTTGTGCGAAAATCTCCGTTTTCAAGTCCCACTTCAGAGGCAGATTTTAAATACAATAAGCGTAATTTACTAATAAAAA
>JARWCS010000050.1:3580633-3596609 GCA_034783895.1 Geukensia demissa
AAAAAATTAAAAAAGAATACTTCATATACTGGCAATGCTTAGAGCAGGCGAGACACCAGGTTCCGATGGAACCGTACAAATTTTTGTAATGATTTCATTTCTGCAACAGGTAGTCATTAATTGATCAAAGAATATTTTTACTTATAATATATTTTATCCATGTATAGTGTGTATATTAGTAATATTATTTATTTTTCAGGTAAAATTAAAGGCAATGAAATCCCATGAAGATAGAGTCGAAAGAATAACTAGTCAGGCAGCTAAGCTAGTCAAAAGAATTCCTTCATCTGAACAGATGCAATCTGAGATCCAATCCTTTACTGAACGCTGGGAGAAAACTTATGACAAGATAAGTAGGTATTTTCTCAGTATTTACTGCATGATGTATAGCTTGCCATGCATTGGGTTATCTCCTTTTATTCATATTTAATCCTTTTTTTTGAATCATTCATTTTCATGAAAAAACTAAAAGAATTACTTGGAGATTGACATAGAGCCTGAGAATATGTCATATCTTAATTTCAGAATAGACTATTTTATGTAGAGATTTACTATGTCATAACATTAGTTTAGCATAGACTATTTCTATATGTACATAGTATCCCATTATTGAAACAATTTATGCAAATCACACAAAGAACAGAATATTACCATTGCAACAATAGAACTGGCTTTATTAGAGCTAAGGTAGAAAAATCACCAGTGTCCACAGTTCTTCAGTTTAAGATTTGCTTTTGGTTGTATATCTGTAATTCTCCCTAAGACAGCATGCAATTTAATTTTCACATGTATTTTAAACCTAATTGAAAAAAAACAGTCCATGATTGAATGAGAAAACAAGCCACTTTCTAGTGTGTCAATAAAATTAGACTGAATGGGACAATAAATACTGGCATTATAGATAATATTGACACTGAATTGTGAGCCATAGTAAGAATGGAATAATTATACCCTCGCAAACAAAGTTTGGGAGGAATAAGAATCACCCTGTCTGTCTGTCTGTCTGTCTGTCTGTCCATCCATCCATCTGTCCACATAACTTGTAAGTGAATCTCCCAAAACTTTCAATGGATTTCAATAAAGACACAATGTAAAGATTTGAAAATAGGAAGGAAATTCATCTCAACTCATTTCAAGGGCAGATAATCCATGGGGAAAGGGTGGTATCTTTTGCTCACAGTATGTCTTGTTAGGAATTATTTTAAATGTAGGAATATTAGGTATAATATTTATAAATATTTTTACGATATTACAATAAAAGGTACAGTATCGATTATGATAAAAGGAAAATTGCCTGGAAATGCCACAAAGTTTGGGGATAGATACTGTTACCTTAAATACTGTATTTGGAGAAGTGTTCACATTTAGTGCTATTTAGTTAAAGTGTATCAAAGTGTTCTGCCAAGGTGGTCTAATGGCAGCTTGTTTAAATTAGGGAGGTCATGAGTTCATCCCAGTATTAACAAACAAGAGCAAAGACTAGAACCAAACTTTTGGTATGGTCACTAGGTGGGTCCCTTTAAGTATTTTATTTGATGACTCCTTTTTATATATAACCCTATTGGAAATTTGTTAAAAAAACATAACTAATTGCTCATTTGTAACCAAACTTTGATAGAATGGTAAAAAAGCTTCTTGTCTGGAGCTTCTTGCTCAGTTGGAATCAAACTTTGGTGGATTGGTCACTAGGTATGTCCCTTTTATAATTGTATCTAAATATCCCACCTGCCAACCAACAGCCTCTGGTTATCATTTCTTTCTGTATGTCATTAATAACCATTTCTTTGAGGAGTGTGGAAATCTAAAAAGAGCTAGAGAATTTTCTACTCAACTTTGCCACTAAATCAACATTATCATTGGGGATATAGAAATTATATTGAAATTACAGACTTACAATACTAGATAAAGGACATTGTGTATCTTATAAACACTTTGACCTTATTTCCTCCTTCCGATGACCAGTTCATCTGTTATAAGTTCTACAAATATCTCAGCCTGTTTTCATAATGTCTGCCAATTAGTAATATTGGCTGATTTATATAAATTTGCCAAAAATTCCTCATTATGTATACAAAGGTGTTTTTGTTAATTATGGCCCTTTTACGATTAACGTCACAATCTTTTTTTGGATATATTTTGTCTAATGGGTTACAAATCACACTCATGAAGGTAAGTTAATATGAAATATTCTTTTAATTTTAGAAATTAATGTGTCTTTTTATGAACTTTTAGTTTTGTTGTTAATGTTTTGGTATTGAGATGAAGATTTGAGTATATGTTCATTTAACTTTGAATATAACTCTGTCTTACCAGTATCTCAGAAGAAGTGAGCAAAATAGTGCTCCTCTTGGAACTACCAATCTCAAATACCTTGTTGCTGAATCTTTATGGCAATAGGTGCGCTTAAAACTTGGTTTGGGTACATAGACTGATACTGAAATTTAATACATAATTACAGAGCTACACTCAGTTATTCACCTTATTTTTTGTTATTTGTGAATTTAATTCCCCCCAATTTTTTCCAAGTAATTTTTTTGTACTTTTCTGCTTGATATGTTTTTGATGCATATTAAGTAGGGTATAAATTGTATATATATTTGGCTGTTTGGGGGTCACAAATGAATTTGTCTTGTAAAAAAGTCATAATCAAAATCTCAAGCAGATTTCATGCATCAAACACCAGATTTTAACCCATAAATTGAAAATGCAGTGGCCAATTATTCTGAGAATGAAATATTTTTTTTAAACTCCAGACTGGTGATTACCCACAGAACAAATATGGCAAAGTTTTTGCTGGTCCATTTAACAGGGTGGTCAAGCTGTGACCAAGTTGCATGAGATTTAGAAAAAACATTAAAGGAAAAAACATAAGATCAAAGGAATTTGCAGACAAATTTAGGTGGAAATGCACAAATCTCACCCAAATTGTGTGAGACTTGACAGCACTGCTTTAATAAAGAGAGATCTTCCAAAAAAACCAACTGTGTTTGGGGCCAGTTGATGAGAAAAAAACATGAAGTTTTTTTTCTTAAGAAAGTGAAAAGAGTTTCTACTGCTGTTCTCTACATCATTTTAAAAATCAAAATGATTAAATATATAAATATTTCAAAAGAGAGTAATGTTATATTGGCAGAGTTGGCTTTTTTTTTACAATTTATTGTCTTGGCATAATTGTTATCAAATTGAACAGTTATTTTCTCTTGTAGTTATTTCTGTATGAGATAAAATGTCATTGAATCTTCATTATTGTAGTTAAAGGGTAAACTTATAAGCTTCATAGGGTTTGTTTCAACCACTGTCTTGAAAAAAGATATGTAACAATTAAATATCTATATTTGAAATGTCATATTCTAGTACTGGTAGAAAATGTACATAAACATGCTAAACCTTGAACTGGTTCTCAAAATTTGCAGTTAAAATCTTGTGTGAAGTTGTGTTGAAAAAATCACTTTTTCACTAGTCCCTTTCAGAAATGTTGAAATAATTCATTAATCCATACCAGTTAAATCACAACCAGTTATCAACTGATGTTGTTTCATTCATTTAAAAATATCTTAAACCTGTCCCAGTTAAGTCAAATTGAAAATAACCAGTCATCAGTTCAACCCAGCAAATAAAGTCATGTTAAAATAACTAGTCATCAGTTCAACTCTATGAGGTTTTCTTATGATGCAAACATTGAAACTGTATCCCTGCTTCAATACTTATTCCTAATTCAGTTTCTAAATTTACTACTATAAATTTGACCTTCAATTTTCTTTTCAGTTCCTTTACAGTAACAGCTGTACATTTAAATCAAAACTGCTTAAGTGTGACTAATCAGTAGAAGTTTAAATTCTACTGTCATTTGGCAGGTGGCTGTCTCATGGACAATCATGCCACATCTCCTATTTTTATAATCCCTTATCCCCATAAAGATACTTTGGGTAAAATTTATATGAAAGGCAAAACCTTGAATATCAAGCCATTGTTGTAAGACAGCTGAAAAGAAAACTGATTGAAGGTGTTTTTAAAATTGGTAGAAGCAATTTTTGAATCTGGATCAGGAATAGGTATTGAAATATTATACAGAATCAATCTTTACGCCATAAAATTATCAATTCTGTTCAGTTAAGTCACGTTAAAATAACCAGTCATGAACTCTTAGGGGTAAGTCATGCTATAATAACTAGTCAGGTGTAAGTCATGCTATAATAACTAGTCAGGAGTAAGTCATGCTATAATATCTAGTCAGGTGTAAGTCATGCTATAATAACTAGTCATGAACTTGCTCAAGGGAGCAACTTGTCTCCGCTCTATGTTTACAAGTAAAAACATTCAGTTCATCATAGGTCATGTAATAAACTCATGTCAATGAATCATAATCAGTCATGACCACCAAGCTTATGATAACATAGCTAAGCATTACCCTGTTTAGTTAATTAACTTTTTTCAGTTAACTTATTTAGTTATGTCATATTAAATTAACCATTATTCAACCCATCTAAGTTTATACATGTTACTAGTAAAACAATCATTCATTACTACTAAATTCAGGTTAAAAATAGAAATAACCATAACCTGGTTAATTTATGTTAATTCAGGTTAACAATAGTTAGCATTACCTGGTTAATTTATTTAATTTTTATCCTTAGTTAATACCTGTGTGATTTTGCTTTTACAGCTTGTTGTGAAAGTGAGTAAAACTGACTCTAAGTGTTGTTAGATTACTATTGCACGAAGGCATGTCGATGTACAGTTGACAAGTCTGTTGGCAGAATTCTATACCAATACCTTAACTGATGCTACCCTTTTAAAAAGGAACTTCAAAATTGTGTGAACACTTGTCACAAAAAAAAGGTCTCAGTTAGTTCCATAAAACATTATAAATCAAAGACTCTCAAATTTGTTTTATGCTTAAAAATTTATCTGTTTACTTTTTTTCATCACTTGAACAATAATTACTTTTTTTCATCACTTTACGAAAAATTAAATTATTTTATGAAAATTTAAATTAAGACCTAGTGTTCATTGAGGGAGTAAATATATGTTCTTAGTTGATTAATCCTGGGTAGCTGTTGATAATCAGTAAAGTTATTGATGTTGGATTTTGCAAACAGATAAAGTGTCTGTAAAACAAAATACATTTTTTTATCAGTAAAGCTTTCTGGCTTAATGACACTGTACAGTTTTCTAGTAATGTTATAATCCAGCACTCCAACAAAAATCAAGTACATCTAAATGTCACTATTTCATCTCAGTTAAGCCAAAGGGTCATGTGACCGGTTAAAATCACTTGTTCATTTTCTGATTTGGAATTAAATCTTCAGAATTTGCAGCAACAAATAGAACTTAATCCTAATACATTATCATGGCAAATCATAACACTTAATAAAAATAATAAAACTGTTGAATAAAAAAATTTGTTTGACGGTATCACTTCCAACTAAATAATTATACTGGTAAGCAGGTGACCCAATTACATAAATAAAAGTTCTTTTTAACTCACATGGCAACAGGCCATGAGAGCTTTTTAATCAGTTAATTATTAACCTGTTGTCCATTAGCAGTTACACTTCAATCTTCTCCTCTGGAACAAATGGACCACATAAAATGATTTTTGACCTGGGTTATCTTCTATGAAGTTTGCATAAAGCCTCCAGGTTGGTCCTCTAAATTGCCTTAACTTGCAGTTCTTTTTTTCTGATTGGTCAAGCTCTCAAAAATTTCTAAAAAAATCCATGAGACAAAATAAACCCAATCTTGATATGAAATATTTATAGATGTATTAATATTAAACTTAAACTTATAAAGCATGTCCAGATCGACCTCTATAAAATTGTATACAATTTCCTGATACTTCAACTAATATGGCTGCAACATATGTCTGTATGTCCATAAATTTTCTTCAAAGATTTCTCAGCTTGTGTCTGTTGGATTTATATGATATTTGATCTGAAGCATTATCAGGGTGAGTAGTACTGTGTCTTCACTTTTCAGTTCTGTCTTATGTCTACTTCCTGTTTGCCGAGGCAGGCGATGGCATCGGTCTCCCATGGACACATTTTCTTTATATTTTATTACTGCTAATTGTTCCATTTTGCAAGTCCTTACTTCCTTCAAATGGCAATTAAGTGGAGGAGATGAGAAAAAAATTTGGTTTTATACCCTTCTCACATATTACTAAGTCCAATTTTTCACATAGGCAGTTGTAATTATGTTGCATGTAAATATTGTTTCGTCATTGTAACAGGTTTGTAATATCCTCAAATATGATGTTGTCTGGTCATTGTAACAGGTTTGTTATATCGTCAAATGTGATGTTGTCTTGAAATATATATGTTGTAATTTTTGATGACCAGTCAGCAGTAAAGAATAATAATAGATTGTTTGTCCAGTTTTGAAAGCACATTGATAACTCTACTGGCTGAGGAAGCAATCTTGCCAGAACCCTTTCTCGCCATTGCATTGTAAAATAAAACTGGTTGAAAATTATTTCAAACATGAACAACGTTTAGTGACTTAACATTTATGCATAAATTCCAAAATCACTTTTTTACAGACTGAAAAAATTTCATTCCAAAGAAAACTGCTATATGGGGAGATTGTGTGTCTGGCATGATAGGGTCATCTTCCAGTAGTCTCCTAATGGTCAAAAAGAAATGATAATGACCAAATAAATGCAAGGCTATATACATGTAGGAAATCAAGATATTGAACATAAAAATGCCCCTCTTCAAAATATCTGCAGGATTAGTGAAGCATTCAGGTTATCAGTGGCAATATATGCCAAATTATTTCTGTTATTTTTTCAGATAAAGGTGTTTGATATATTTTGGAACAAAAATAAAAATATGAAATAGAATTATTTACAGAATTACTACCATCTGTTAGAGAGGTATCAGGAAATATTTATAGAATAATGGCCAGAGATCTCTTTCATGTTTATCTTATAGATAACTATAATAATATTTTGTTTTGATGGGAATACATGTTATTACTTCAGATATTTTTGCTTTATGATAAAAGCAATCAGATCTTATGTAATTTTTATGAAGTAGCAGCAGATTTTACAAACCAAAGGTGCAAATTGTTGTTAGGTGATTACAATTGATTGAATATATCCATCACCTTAAAATTGAGATTTCACTGCTCTAGTGAGATGTTGAAAAGGTGGATGAAGACCCCTTGGTATTGTGGGTGTTTTGGATTGAATAAAAATATTTCATTTCATGAAACTAAAAAGACACCATGGTACAATTTTCCTGTGATTGATATTTTTTTTATCATTTCTTAATTTAAGTTTCTCTTTGAAATTGCATGGATGAAAGTTTTCCAGGCTTTCTTAAATTTTCGAATTTTGATCATTTGTGTCATATGATCTTTAGTAACAAAATACATTATTTTTCATGATTTAGGTTCATTTTTCGGATTTTGTAGTTATATGTACTTTCACCCTAGTCTAAAAAATTATGCATTTATTTCAGATTTTTTTATGCCTTTGCCATAAGGGACAGAGGCATTAAGTTTTGCTCTTGTTCATACAAGTCGGCTGTGTATGTTGATTGACTGAAGCAATGTACCGTGTCTCCCCTTCTAGGTCTGTTGTATGTCTTCTTCCTGTTTGCTGAAAGATTGATTGAATTTCCGTGCTGTAAAATTTTTTTCAAAGATTCTCAGTTTGTGTATGTTGATTGACTTGGTATTAGACTTGAAGCATTATCAAGATGAGTTTTACTGTGTCTCCCCTTTTCAGGTCCAACATATAACTACTTCCTGTTTGCCAGAGCTGGGGTATCCGTTTCCCATGGACACATTTTCTCAATGTTTAAATTTTTTTTTGGCCATGAGGTATAAGTCGGACAGTAGGATATTGGAAGTTGAATTTTTAAAGCCCAAATTTCTCATTGTCTCTAGTCCATGCCCTGATTAAAGATTTTCACAGTAAATACATATGAACAAGAGGGCAAGACACATCAGTAGCCACACTTGAATACTGTATTTGTATTCTTTTTCAATATTTCCCACAAATCAGATTTTAATGACAGATAATAGGCATTCTGATCATACAAAACATGTAAGCATGGCTTTGAATTTGAATTCTGTAATGGTTGATGATACCAACTGCACTTTGGAACTACATCTTTCTAAGGTGCAACTATCTATGTTTACATCTAATGCATATAAACTTTAATCAAGTGCATTATGATCCATCAACAATTATTGTTAAGTTTGATTTAATTAACAAAATTACACAATTTAAACACTTTTGACGTACTCCTCCTTTTAACCATGTGTTGCTTCTGGTGTCTGTAAGAATAAAGGAAAGATTTCATAGCTGGAAGTTAATTCTACCCAATGATCATACATCATAATTTGATCTGTTTCTGTTTTAGTAAACAAATTGAAATCAGAAATAGAATGATTCATTACACAAAAAATAGAACAGAAAAATATTTTAATTCTTATAGCAGGCTTCCTCTCTGTTTTATGTGATTAAAAGACATTGATTTGTGAGTAGGAGAATTTTTGGAAAAAGCATTCTTTGGAAAGTTATGCTTGTTCAATTTTGTGAAGGTCTTAAGTTTTTACATTTATTTCCTGCAGTACCTCCTTACCTGAAAGTACTAGTTCAGTCTTGCAATAGGTTATTTTTTTCCAAGAAACCAATTCTTCTTATATTTTTAGTACTCATTAAGTTGTTATTGATTTTCTGGGGTCTAACCCCACCCATTATGACGGTGGGACTAAAAGGTGTTTTAATGTAATATATCTATTTCTTGTAAGATTTTATTGTTTTTGTATTTTCCATGGCTAAGCACACTTAATAAGCTACATGCACCAGATCCATTTCTTACAATTATTGAGATATACAGGATTAAAAAAATGGCCATGCAACATTTTAGGAAACTTTTATTTCTTATCCAATTTTGATAGTTTTTTTACAAATGTTTCCTTATAAAAAATGCAACAAAAATTATTCCAAACATTTTGTGAAGCATTTTCCAATTTTTGTGTAATAAAAGGTCAAAGAGTTAAAAAAGGCATTTTTTGCAGGAGTTTTTTCATATGATTTCAATGGATTTTTTTCAATAGATTTGTCTCAATGAGAGCTTTTGGTTGCATGGGTCACAAGTTTTTCTATCTCTTTCCATTTTCAATATAAATGGGGTCAAAATAGGAGAAAAAAATCAATTTTGCAATGAAATGCAAAAGTTGCTTTTTTTGTACCATATTTTTTTAGCTTTACTGATTTCTATATACTTTGGGTCAAAGGGACATAAATAAGAGTATTTTTGCAGGAGATGAACAGTTTTTATTTTTCATTTGATTTTGATGTTTTTTATCATTAGTTTCGTCTCATTGAGAGATTTCAGTATTATGTTGTCAGACTCTCTTACCATTTTTGAGATAAATGACATTGAATTTGGCAAAAAAGTCAATTTTGCATGATATGGGAAATTTTTTTTTGTCCAGTTTGATGTTTTTTTATTCGATTCTTCTTAATGAGAGCTTTCTGAAGAATTTTTTTCCAGTTCTTACCATTTTCAAGATAAAAGGTATTGAAGATGGCAAAAAATTCAAATTTGCATGATATTGAAAACTGCTGATGTTTTTTTTTTTTCAAAATTATTCCCTATGAAATATGCAACAAAGTTTACTGCAGTATGGGATAAAAGGGTCAAAATGATCACTGATCCGGCCATATAACTGTGCCTAACCTTCACCATGTCCAGCAAATTATTGTGTCCAACACATTACTGTGTCTGCACTTACCAAAATGTTTATTTGTTCAACTTTCCCATGTCAGTGAGCTGTATCATGCACCTCAGTCATTTACTATATTGAAAAGACACTGTAAGTAGATCTGGGTAATGTAATCAACAAATAATTTGGTCCATTTGACGTTGATGTTTTGATTCAAAGAATTTGGTGTTTGATTTACATGTAGGTACATTTCTTGGATACTTCATTTAATATGGCACTTTGGGTAAATCTGGAACAGTTTTCTTTTTTACGCTTAATATTTAGTCACATTGACATACTTTTCATGCTGGGTAAATTTTATTAAGTTTTGGTGTTAGGATCTATTCCTGGGATAAAAAAAAACTAAATACAGACTGTATTGTAGATTTTTCTTCAATAATAATATTATAATAGTAATATATCAGAAATTTCTTTTGTTCACTTTCAAACTTGTGATGCTCTAGTGAAGTTTGTGAAAACCATAATTTCCAAGAATTTAAAAATTAATACAGCAGTGGTGCTCTTACTCTGAGTAAATACTGGTTAATACTACAGAGTCCTTTAGGTAGTTCTGTACTTGACCTACATTTGATGGTTGAATGACTCTGGATTCCATTGATACTATAACAGATACAGCAGTCTGTTTTATGATTTCAAGATAAATGCATAGATACATGCAGATACATATGTAGATATTGGTCACATATATTAAATGTATGGGATGATGATGCATTTGTGTGCACAGCAAAAAGAATTGTTAAGTTGTGGTATGTGTAAGTGATTAAACATGACCAGTTTGAATCTGTGTGGCATTTTAAAAGTAAAGTAGGGGCCTGGGTGGCCAAGTGGTGTAGGTAGTTGATTTAAACTTACCTGTGCAGATCACTGTATTCTATCACTAATATTGCATGAGTTTGAGTCAGACTTTGTACCATACAAAAACAGGTTTTGTTTAACTTGCATTGCATTTGATAAGATTTGTCAGTTACCTGCCCAAAGCAGTGGTTAACTCCAGGTACTCTGGATTTCTCCACCAGTAAAACTGACTACCTCCAGATGACTGAAATATTGTTGAAAGTGGCGTTCAACTCTAATCAGACAAGTAAAATAAACAAGATGGCCTTATTTTGGTTTCTACTAGTAATATTATTGTATGTTGAAGGCTTTTGCTGACAGGTTTATCCTCATCCCAAGTTATCAGATGTTAGGAAAGTTACTGTTTACAGCTAAACTTTGTATCAGTACTTTTGATCTTAATGGAGAATCAACTGCTATCACAGAATCTTTGATTCTCAGTATTTTTAGTCCTATGAACTCTTACAATGATTTATATACTGGAAAATTATTCAGCTTGAAACACAAACAGTCTGTTAACTATTAACAAAAATCATGATTTACATGCTGTGAAAAATATTACATCATTTATTGCATTGTGAAAAGTCGCCAGAAACAATAGAGACACAGATGTGCTCAAAATTATGTGACAATGATGTAGGAGTTTGAGCTGGTAGATGTTCACAGCTTAAGATCATTAATTGGTTAGATTTTAGAGAGAGTTTCACTTTTAATGAATTTGTGGAAATTACACAAACCAAATTATTTTTGAATTTTGTTTGCAGCAAATAATTTGAAAAGGTGAATTGTTATTTAATTGCCATCATTATTTCAGAACATGAATGGAAATAGTTGAAAGAATATTGTTCTTGCCAAAAGTTTGTGTTTGATTACAGAAATCTGGGAAATTGATATGGCCTTCAACAAATGATATATGGACCTTATGTTTGATAAAAAAGTTTGATAAACATCAAGTGTATCATAGGATTAACTTAAATCATTTTTCAGGTAAAAGACAAAGGTTGTTGGCCGAGTCTTTGGAAAAAGTTCCCCCCAAATCCTATGTGGAAGCAGTGAGTGCTACTTTAAAGTGGATAAATGATATGGAATCAGTACTGTTGACGGAAAAATACATGGTGTGTGATGTGGAAACAATGGAAGAACAACTGCAGCAATATAAAGTAAGTTCATTTTTATTTATAAAGATTTAATTTTCTTTAAGGATATTTGCCACTCTGATAAAAAATAAATTAGAGTTTTCAAAAGCTTATGATTGATTATAAGACCATTCATTTTTTGAGCAAAATAAGCAGAAAAAATTGCTTGGTCAATGTGCTCGTTATGAGATATAAGCAGTTAAAAAATGAGCAGGAAAAGTGTTTCTCTTGATTTTCCATAGGTTTTGTCTTAGCAGGTTTTATCTATTAAAACCCATGAATAAATAAATAGGACATCATGAAAACTTCTAAAATGAAATTTCACAATGTGTTTGATGAAATTATGAAAAGAAAAGTGGGGAACATTGGGGAAAAAATAATAATGCTTTGAAATGGATAAATCCAGAGGAGTTTGAGTATCTGAAAAATGGCTGAACTTGAGAATTAATAAAAAATGTATGGAAGTATGTGTCACACAGATACTATAATTCAATGAACTTGGCTTAATTTGAATTCTTTAAAAAAATATTAGTGACATTTGGGGATTATCTTGACCATTTTCAATTTCATTTGCAAAAATATTTGGGAGTAGAAAGACTGAACTTGGCCTTTAATGTTTTGTTGTGGAATTTTATTGTTATTCTTAAATTTTAGTAGAAACAGGGAATACTGTAATTTTAGAGACTATATTAAAAGCAATGGAGCTTTTACACAAATTCGTCTTTTTACAGGCGAATATAAACTTTTGATTTTTATCTTGAGAAGAATTAAAAACCCACAAATGTTAGCTTACCTGGCCAAATTCCATGTGAGTTGGCTTATATCATCAGTTTGCTTTTATTGTCTTTTCTTTCAGCTTTGTCACTGAAAGCTAAACTTGGTTGAAGCTTAGTTGGAAGGCCTTTATCAACAAACTTGGCTTGCACAGACAATTTTGCTTTTTAATTGGATAATTAAAAATCCTTAACTTTCAACATAATCAGCCAAAGGAGGAAGCCTCTATTGAAGCTCTTTTTGATAAATACTGAAAAATTATTAGTAGTTGAAGATTTGCATTTTTCACAGAAATGTATTTTTGTACATGTTTGTGGGTTTTAAGATTCACAGAGTCATTCTTTTTCAGTATTGTCAATGTAAAAGGGACCCATTTTGTGGAAATTAATTCTCAGCCCCAAATCCTAACTTTTAAAATAGGGAAAGTTTAAAGCTGCAGATATTATCAAGTTTTCAGTATTTGGTTAAGATCAGACCATCAGAGGTTCATATTTAAAATTTCATGGACTCCAATTGGAAAATTGTCAGATGAGCACCTTAAATTTAGTTGTAAAGCCTATTATTGATTTAATGGTGTTCTAAACCATCCTGTAGTTCAGTTCATGTTTTCAGAATTTACAGTTCATTGGTCACATTTTGATTTTTGCCTTGTATAATTGTCTGAAATATTGTGTTGTTGATTTTGCCTTGTGTAAGTGTCTGAAATAATATGTTGTGATTTTTACCTTTATCTTTTTAAGATTTGTAATGGGCTGAGATATTTATTTGTAGATCAATATTTACATCAACAGTTTATTTTGATATCTTGATATTAACAATGATGAACTGATAAGTAGTTTAGAACCATGCCAACATGTTATAAGTGTTTCTTGCTTCTATTTGTGATTCCTGTTGCCTGCTTCCCACTGCAAAAGAGGCTTAGTTGTCAAAAATTGGTAATCTTTGTTATCATAATTGTTCAGTGGCTTGAAGGTTGAAAGAATCTTGTTCTTTACATAGCCTAATCCAGATGATTTTCTAGTCTTTTTTTATTTTTATTTTGCTTTGAATTTAGTTATTTACAAATCTGTCTGCTTATTTCCCTTCTAAATCATTATTTGGCCTGACATAACTAAACTTTTGACATAAAATAAACAACAAAAATAATTGGTCAAACTGGAACAGTGCTAAATCCATACTCCTATATATAGCCTCATCTTACATGGGTTCCATTTTGTTTGTTTAATTTTCTTTACTCTCTTAGACTTAAATAAAATGACTATTTTGTTATTTCTGGTGAAAAAAATGTAGCATTTAGGTCCATACCTTCAACTGACTAAAAACAGGTGAGGTCTAGATGGAGGAGCATGGAATCAACCTGATTTTGACAAAGGTTTTTAGCTTAGTTACAATGATGTTAAACGCTATATCTCAAAAATATTTTTGGAAATCTGTTAAAGGTCAAGGTCACAGTTGCAAAAAAAAATCTTTAAAAATTAGGTTTCTGGACAACAAATCAAATCTAATTAAAATTAAAATTTGGGATATTGTTAAATATCGAGCAAGTGAGAACACTATTGATTAATGGGGAAATCGTTTAAAGGTCAAGGTCACAGTTGCAAAAAAAGGCTAAAACATTTTGTAAAAATAATGGTTCCAAACAATAACTCTAAGTAAAAGTTTACATCAGATGTAAAAACTTTAGGATAGTCCTACATATTACATGTAAGTCAAGGAGAACCCCATTACTCTCTGTCAAATGCCAAGGTCACAGTGACTAAAAAACTAACAAAATTTTTAAACCCCAAAATTTTACATCAGATTATGTTGAATTATTTTCTTGAAAAATTGATAGCAGAAATATCTCCCTTGAACTGTAAATATAAAAAAGTCATGTTTGTTCTGAAACTTGAAACTCGGGTAAAGCATCCCCAATGCCATTATTTAAAATTTTTAAATTTAAAAGTACAATGTTTGGTCATCAATTACACTTGAAGCCAACTTTAGACAAGTTTGGGCATAAATGATATTGATAACTTGCGATAGATAAAAACCAGCAAATTTGGTTTATGTTAAATTTGTTTAGTATTGTCTGGGAAAAGTAAAGCTAGACAATTGAGTGGTTTTCTTTTCACACATATTTCTGCCAAATTATATTCTGCTTATTTGTTCAGCAATGATTAAACATACAAGTTTTCAAGAGTAAAATGTGTTTACTTATGACGTAAGTAACATTGGAGGATCAAGTATATATGTACATATATAAACAAAGTTATGTAAGCATACCTCCACTTGGTTTGCATTTATAGTGGAATTTTTTGCTTTCATGAGCCTGGATTTGTTTTGACATTTTAATATGTTGATATAACCTGTATCAGCTGTTTAACATCACTAAGTCATCAAAAAACCTGTCAGTTTTTACAAAGATAAGGGAAATAACTCAGTATATCAGTGGAACATGTGTTTTGTAATAGATTATTCTCTTAGATTATTTTTCCTATCAGCTGATTGACAGCTTTTGCAAACTTCACTTTAGACAATTAACTGTACAGTAAAGGCTAATGGGAAGCATGTATTGAAACCATTTTGCTGTAGGCTGTTATTTTGCCTCATCAGTCTTGGCAAGTTATGAATTTTTTTAGACATCAGGACCATTTCCTGTTTAAGGTATTCGGACCAGAATTAACCACGTGATAATAAAAAAAGACCCAGATGTTCTAGAAGAATCTAACCTAATGACATCGGAAAATCTCGGTAAACTTCAGAAATACTATTAATCTATCGTGAATCTTTTGATAATTAAAACCAGCTTTCAGAGAATTTATCTATCCACCGATATGTGTATTACATTTTGAGAGTAAATCCAAGATCATGATTTCCATTGGATTGTTAACAAAAACGTTATTGACTGCCATTTTTATAATGTTCCGGATACCTTAACTTGTTCTGTGTTATAATCTGTCATATGTACAGGGAAACAAAGACAAATTTACCTTAAGAACTAGAAGAATTTGATAATGTTTCATATAATATTATGATACTTAGGTTGTTTGTTGTTAATCTTATACCTTTGGGCAAACCTTTCCTTCTTCTTAAACTCGTATTTTGTCTTCATGTTAATGGTGTAATTGTAAGCTCGCCTTGAAGGCCATGCTTGTGTATGTATGCTCTTGATTATTTTTGGGTACATTCGAACATTCTAATTTATAAAATTCCTGGATTGTTATCCTTTTATTTGGTTTATCATGTTTATCGGCTGGATATATTTAGCTTATCGTCATTCATTACATCATGAACTGTATATTTCACTTAGGTTTTGAATGTAACTAGAAATTCATAAAAATTTGACTGATCTTCCTATTTTTTGCCCCTAGCGTGTCTGATGAAGGTGAATCCAGAAAAGAGCTGTCTCATGGACAATCATGCCATATCTCCTATTTTTGTGTCGCCTGCTGCTAGAGCAGGGCGACATATAGGGATCACTTCTGTCGTCTTGCGTCCGTGTC
>JARWCS010000050.1:3615015-3628236 GCA_034783895.1 Geukensia demissa
TTAATGTCAATTTTATGGGGGTATGCATCTGTTCTGTTGGGGCTCCTCTGACAACAGAGCTCTAGTTGGCTTATACATTAAAAAATCTTATTATAAAAAGATGTTTATGATTGTCTGATAGATAAAAAATCTTCTCTGAAACAACTTGGTCAAATGTGACAATATTTGAAAGGAAGCACCTATGCAAGGACTTTAATGAAATTTCCTCATTTTGTCCTGATTCCACAAAAATATCACAACCATAAATGGTTCTAGATACTGATTGGTGGATACATAAATATATCTTCTGAAACTGCTTGGTCAAATGGAATAATATTTTACACGGAGCATCTTTGCAAGATTCTTCATAAAATTTCATTATTTCTTCTTGATCAGACTAAAACATTGCCACCATGTATGATTCTCGTTTCTGATTTGCTGATACATAATTCCCTGAAACTGCTTGGCAAAATGGAACAATATTTGACAGGAACATCTACGGGAAATCCTTATAATGTTACACAAAAATCATGGCCTCCATTTGTCATTTATTTTTTGTTTGGCCCAGTGTCAGGTTAGCAATACTAGCTTAGCAATCTGAGCCTCTAGTTCATCTTAAAATTGAAATGATTACATGAAATGCATCAATTTAATTTAAAGCACAATGCTGCACTGACTGCTCTCTAACTATTCATATACTTGTAATACCCCTTTCTTGAATGAATAAAACTATATAATTTTAATCTTTAAAATTGACAATAAAATGATTGATATGAAGTTTGTTAAAGTTCAGATAACATCAAAGTCATTGAACCTTATGGAGCCCCAGACAGGTAAACATAGGTAATATCTACAAGTTTTTGACATTTGACTGTGCAGGTAAACTGCAGCAGAATTTTGGTTAGCTTTGACAATGAGTACAAACTATGAAATTTGGAAACGTAGATCACGAGAAGGTTTGACAATTATTATATCTTTTTCTTAAACTGTGCAACTTTTTTGGCATTTTATTGGTCAAAAATTTTTTATAGATTATTATAAGATTTTTTAATATTGTATGTAATGAGATTAGGTTTTTTTTTCTTTTCTTTAATATTAATAGGAATAAATAAAAGCCATTATATTACCCAGTTATAAGATCAGTGGTTAGGGATAAATGGAAAGAAAATTTAGCAGTTTATTGAAGGCCATTGGTCATCAGCAATATAATATATTCAATGAGTATTATAAATTCTAGTACATGTAGTAAGTCTCGACAAATTATATGTATGGAATTACATCTTCAAATAATACGTAAATCAATTTGCATATTAAAAATCAATTAATAAATTTGATAGAGTTGATTTACATATTATATATTTCCTAATGAACCTTTTGTTTGTGAATCACACATTTGTATACTATAATTGCTGATATAATTAACCACAATTAATAACATTGTATGAATATAATTTGCATTGCAAAAATGTATACTTTGTGTTTGCATTGTATATTTATGAAAGTCGTTGATACAATAAGATGATAGAGCATGAAATATTGACTACAGCTATCTTCCAGTAATAAAGGCAAAATACTTCCAATTTTCTTTGTATTGATTGATTGAATGAATGGTGCTTAATGTCCAGCGGCATATATTTCATGCATATTCAGGACCAGAGCATATGATGAGTGATGATGAATGAACCCTGCTTTGTACTAGACTGACAAGCTGAGCCAGATTTTTAACTTGCTAGCTCTCGAAAGCAACAGTCAACAGGAAGAAGTGCCTTTTTACCCAGACACATTATTCTGACTCTAGGCAGACCAATCTTTGCTCTTACTCCTAAATGCTGCATGCTTACCGGAGAAGCAGCAAATACCAATTTTAATGTCTTTGGTTTGACCTGGCCAGGGATTGAACCCACGACCTTCCGCACTCGAGGCAAGCACATTAAACATTACACCACCGAGGTGGTAATTTTCTTGTAAGATACAATTTTGAATATAAAGTAAAAGTTGGATGGTGATAAAAAAAATTTAAACCTAATTTTGTTGCATTAGAATTGGATCTATTGTCTTTACATGGAACTCCAAAGGAATGTTGCCTTTTAAGGAAGTTCTTAAACTGTCTATTATTGGAATATCTATAGAAACATATTTTATATAGTTTTTACCTAAGGTGATGTTCATTTGTGGCTTTTCTATCAGTTGACAGGTGCTCGATAGTTAATCTAATCTGAAGATACATCTTTATCTCATCAAGGTCATTTCAAGGTCACCAGTGATCTTTCAATTTCTGACAGTATATCATATAAACTGAGACAAGGAAATAATACTTTTTACCATGTATTTTATTTGAAATATTTTATTTACAGTTTTCAAATGAGGGGTAAAGGGCTATTAAGGAATAATAAATCATGGAATATTCATAAATTTTATTTATTTTCTGAATTGAACAGATGACAAACAGATCTTCACTTTTCAATTTCCCCATTCAATGACATATGCTGTTTACTGTTCATTAGCTTTAATTGGCAGAAATCTTTACAAAATTAGTATGTTGATAACTATATTTAGGAAACTTGACATTACTAATACTGGCCTTGTTTGATTATCAAAAGTGATATTGAGCTGTTTCTGGTTTGGCTGAAGTGACGTTTTGTCCTTAGACTTGCAAATGTCTGGTCAACTTAACATCTACCCACGATTCAAAATAGTCAAACTATAGTAGGTTTTGTAATGTACCAATCATTCTTTCAATGGATTTGATTTGGTTAATCCTGATTCCAATTTATTCTTGGTTCAGTTTGTCCAAAATTTACCAAACTGCATGTTAGTGAACAGACCAGACCACTGTTCAGCTCTCCTGGATCCCTTAGTTTATGTATATATTGTACATGGAGAGTGGGCTACCTCAAAAACTCTGAATTACAATCATGACTCTAGGAAAGCTATGAATTTCAAATTTCCAAAGCTTACAAGGCAAAGGGTCCTTAAAATATCTGTCATTGCTATCTTATTCTTATGATATAATATTATCCAGTCAATAAGGCAGAAAATTGACAAATTATGATTGTAATTTGATTTAATGATTAACATCAGTGCTGATTAGCATAGACCTCCCAGTGTTGAATGGTAACCCATAGTCCCAAATTGTTTTATTCTTTGGAAGACCAATATTCATTATTGTAAAATTTAAAGATTTAAATTACTTCTGTAAATTTTTTTTCCTTAAGGATATGACCTTATGTTGTGATATTTTTGAAATGACAAAATTATATTGATTTAGTTAAAAATTGACAGGAAAAGAGAAAGTACATCAGGTCTGAACCCTCAGGTGAAAAATTGTTAAATGCAGTGATAACTTTACAACAGATTGAAAGAAATGAACTGCCATGATTGTCCCTGTGTAAAATGATACTTCATATATCTGCAGAGTTTGAACCAAACTTTTTTCTCATAGACCAAGAATTGGAGTGATATTATTTCATTTCCCAGGAAAATATTTGAAATTTTGTGTTTGTTTCACTGATAAAGATGATGGGGAGAAAGGACAATTTGAGTTTTTTGCCACATGCTAAAAAACAGCTGTTTCCTGCATGGACAGGTAAATCCTTATTTGTTGTGTTTATAATATTTGAAATAGACAAAGTATGTCACATTCAGCCAGTGGACAGAAATGGGATATTCTTCATGATAAACCATTGTTATACATATGTAATTTTAACATGGGATATTTTTTTATTTTCAGGGTCTGTGGATCATCCATGGGAAAGATCTGTGTCTGGAAACAAAGTGCCTTATTACATCAAGTAAGTTGTAAAAATTAGCAATTTTTGTCTGTAACTATTCTCCATATTGAAATTTTTGGGTTTCTGAAAAATCATGATGGAACTTTGAACACTTGGAACTGAAAATGTTTAGCACATCACACCAAATGATTATGTCTTCAAATCCTCTCATACCATTCAACTGACTGACTTCAAAGTTGGTCTATGGTTTATTCATGATATGTTGATGTGCACCTGTTAAGGATTTTCAGTTTTATAAAATTTTATAGGAATTATATGTTTTTCAACTTTAAAATTTTTTCGCACATGTGACACTCAAGATCACGTCCTCAACTCCTCCTCCACTGTCAACTGACTGTCTCCAAAGTTAGTCTGTGGTTTATACATCATATGTTCATGTGCACCTGATGAGGATTTTTAATTTTATAAAATTTTATAGGAATTATATGTTTTTGAGCTCAGAATTATTTCACACATCTACATTCTTTTTTATATTCCACAAGCAAAATGCTCCATACTGATGCAGAATAGTTTTGTTTTTATTTAATAATGCAAGGGATATATATAGCAAGCTATGCTCACAGTGTTAATGCATTTTTTATGGGGCATGAATCTTTTCAGTTAGAACACCAGTCTAGTTGTCATTAGAGGAATTGCAAAATTTAATCAAATGCTTGAAATGGTAAGATCTTCCTGAAACACATATATGAATGATTTCTTTTTAACTTTTAGTCATACAACAGAAACTACCCACTGGGACCACCCAGAGATGGCAGCACTTATGGAGGCCTTAAGTAAGCTTACTTATAGAAAATTAAACGAAATTAACTTGCAAATGATTCAAAAAGAGTTAAATTGTAAGATTTTGTCCTGCCAAAAATATGAACTAGGTGTATATTATTACCTTTGTCTGTCATGTTGAGTTTTGAAATTAGCTCTACATTTCTAGAAGAACATAGAATATGATTATGAACTTGGCTCATCAGTACGTCATCTTGGCTAGTACTATCCAGCTGTGCAGATATTGGTTCACCTTGACCTACATTTTATGCTTCAATGACTCTAACTTAATTTTGCATTTAGCTCCATTCCTCTAGAAACAATAGGGCCATGAGAATTTATCTCTGGCAGTACTATCCAGGTGTACAGCAATCTTCATTTTACATTTGAGCCACTCTGGTGGAAGTATTGAGTTTCTATCCAATTATCAAAGATCTGATTTAATATTTTGATAATATTCAATTCTCTGATTTAGCTAAACACATTTTATCAACATTAGACTCAAATTTATCATCGTCAAGTTTTTTTCTGTTTTAAGATAAAATTAACACAGTTTAAATGTTTTTTTTGTTTTTCACTGTGACTGATGGATTTTACTTCAGGTAAAGTGTAGTGAGTTAAATAGAAAAATATTTATTGATACTTTATAACATGCAACTTGTTTTAAAATTCAAATGAATTTCAAAAATAGTTTGTCTGTTGTATCAGTAAGTCACAGTCATTCACAAATTACATTGTAGTTCATTAACAGCTTAAAACAACTTGATCACTCTTCAGAAAAATTAACTTAAACTGTCAACAAAATTTTGATAAGTCCAAAAGTATTACATTTACAAATTTAATACATGTATATATCTTTCCTTTGAAGATGATTTGAATAATGTGCGATTCTCAGCATACAGAACAGCCATGAAGATTCGGATGTTACAGAAAAAACTTAGATGTGAGTTTATAATAGATTAGTATATTGTTTAATGTGCTGAATATAGAAGTAGGAGATGTGGCATGATTGTCCATGTGATTGTCATCCACGAAATAACAGTTGAAATTAAACTTCAATAATGAATCTGAGTCCATACCATAACAAAAGCTGTAAAAGGCCCCCAAAATACAAGTGTGAAACTATTCATAAAACATGACAATTAACCAATGTATTGAAAAAATGATGAACAAATAAAAATAACTGACTAAGTAAACAATGACAACCACTGGAGTACAGGTTATTGGCTTGGGACAGGCACATTAAGTATGTGGTGAGTTTAGACCAGTTTGTAAGTGTCCAACACTCCCCCTAACCTGGGACAGTGGTATAGCAAAACAGCAATAAAAGCACACTATAAAAATCACTTGAAATGGATTTAAGTTATTTACAGTGCTGTTGTAGACTGTGACTGTTCATAATCATGTCCTTGTAGATTTGTATTAAATTATGTACTTAATATAATCCATATTTTTTCTTTTAAACATTATTACAAAGTTTTTCTCTTTTGCTATGTGGATGATGCTTCCCTGTGCTCCTTTTGTATGCTCTTATTTATTTTTGGGTACTGGAATTAAGAAAGATTGCATCTTTCCAACATTGTAATTAGTAAGTTCCCTGATTGTTATTTTTATATTTGGCTAATCGGTATTGGTTATGTCATGTACTGTATATTTCATTTGGCTCATGAATATAACTGGAAGTTTATAAAGATTGACTGATCTTCCTACTTTTGGCCCCTATGGTGTCTGATAAAGTTTGACTGATCTTCCTACTTTTGGCCCCTATGGTGTCTGATAAAGTTTGACTGATCTTCCTACTTTTGGCGCCTATGGTGTCTAATGAAGGTAAATCTAGAAAACCGTTTTACACATGGTTAATTTGTCTTTTGATTATTTATTATAAACATATGTAAGATGTGGATCATATTTTTCTGACATAGTTATTCCTCATTCTTTCTTTTGAATATTAATGGAATTTCCCTTCATTTAAGTTAACAACAAACCCCAGTCTTTATAAGAGGTATAAATCTAAGCAAAAAATCTGAGAAATGTTGAGACGAATGGAATAAAATAGTAACCCGTAATTTATAATTCAGTAAATGTTAAAACAAGTTTGAAAAAAAATTGGGTAATATGAAAAGAAGCAAGAGATGTAAAAACTATGGACAAAACAACACAAAATAGAAGTGAAACCTTCAAAGATCCGTCCCCATCACAAGTAACTTCTGTTTGTTTCAGATTGGTTTCTTCTTTTTTTCCAGAAACATGTATGTTCTTTTTTACTTATTTCATCACTACAGTAATTCTTTTGTGTTTGAATGTCTCTGTTTCAGTGGATTTAATGGAAATGAATATTGCTACACAGTCATTTGAACAACATCATCTTCGTGGTCAGAATGATAATTTAATGGACATTATACAAATAATAAACTGTTTATCTACAATGTATGAAATAGTCGCTCAAAGTCACCAAGATCTAGTCAATGTACCACTGTGTGTGGACCTCGTTCTCAACTGGATACTCAATGTGTATGATGTGTAAGTATAGAGTTACTTCCCTTGAGATCAAGATCTTAATATAGAGTTAATGCTCATGCACCAGACACTTCTCTAAAGATATGGTTAAATATTTTAAAGAATTTATGAACCATTTGCAGCATGTTCCAAATTACTTGGTATAGACATTGATTATATTAATTTATTTTTTCACAAATAAAATTTTTTCAAGTGGTCAATGTTTTTAAATGAGTAAGATATTTTATAAAATTTGCTTTGTTTTTTATAGACTTAAGTTCACCATTTTTACCACTCCTTTGGAATAGCAGGCACTCCTATTACAATTCCTTTTTTGGCCAAATTACTCTAATTTTTATGTAAATATTCTATTGAAATATTGCTACCATGAAAAAACACCTAAATCTCGCTTAAGTTTCTGTTAATGCTGAAGTAAGTGGTATAACAAGGGTGCACTCCATATTAATTTAGATGTACCAAGTTTGAATCTTTTATTTCAGAGCAAGAAGTGGTAAAGTTAGAGTTCTGTCTTTCAAAATAGGATTAATATTACTGTGTAATGGTCATTTAGATGAAAAATATAAATGTAAGTTGGTTATTGCCTGTTTCTAATTTTAAGATGATACATCTTCTCATTGAACTTTTAAATTAACAAATTAATAACAAGTTTAATAACTCCATCGCCCAACAAAGTTGAAGATGGATATAGTATTTTGCCTGTTCATCTATTCCTCCATTCATTCATCACACTGAGATTATTGCAATGATATTTGGTCACTAACTGTATCTCTAAAAACAACTCGGCTTCCATTAAATATTAGGTCAGTTTGACCTACATTTTCTGCCAGAGTAACACAGCTTGCACACTGACCGGAATTGACACAGCTTAAGTTTTTGGTCAAGCTTCTGATCTAGGATACTACATGTCATTCAGTAAAATGATATTTGATCACTAGATGTGTTGCAAAGTAACAGTAAGTTTGACCTACATTTTCTGCATGATTGACTTGTTTACTTTTTGGTTCAGGTGGCCATGGACACCAGGGATACTACATGTGATTGTTTCCAAAAATAGAGAGAGGAGAATTAGCTGTCGTTTCTAACTGCTCCCTCAATTTATTTTAAACATAACCGCCTCGGTGGTGTAATGGTTAGCATGCTCACCTTGATTGCGCAAGGTTGTGGGATCGATCCCCGGTCGGGTCAAACCAAAGACATAAAAAATTGGTAATTGCTGCTTTTCCGCTAAGCACGCAGCACTTAGGAGTAAGAGCAAAGACTGGTCGGCCCAGAGCCAGAATAATGTGGTTGGGTAAAGTGGCATGTCTTCCTGCGGACTGTTACTTTCGTGAGCTAGCACGTTAAAAATCAGGCTCAGCGTATCGGTCTAGTACAAAGCAGGGTTCATTCATCATCATCGTTCATTAATATGCTCTCGTCCTGAATATGCATGAAATAATTGCCGCTGGACGTTAAGCAACAATCAATCATATCAATATTTTAATCATAGAACAGAACATTAATCTACATTAATGTAGGACAGAAATAACTACACTGGTTATTGATTATTCCAAGTTTCCACAGAAAAAAAAGCATTTTGACAACTGATTTATTGTAACTGAATTAAGTTTAGTTTTCAAACCTAATTTATTTTAGTTTCCATTTTTTAACACCATTTAAATCCATACTGGTATTTCTCTTTTCCAGTTTTATTTGGATTAATAGCCAATACTAATGGTTACACTGACCAGAGGAAGTTAGGGCTACTGTTACATGATTGTTTACAGATACCCAGACAACTCGGAGAGGTGGCTTCCTTCGGGGGCAGCAACATTGAACCGAGTGTTCGTAGTTGTTTTGAAAAGGTACAAGCCTTTATGATAATATCATTATTCTTTACAGCTATTCTTCCACAGATTCCAAGGGTCAAATCCTTCCAAAATCGTTTTCGTATGTAATTATATATAGATTTGCCAGAGAATTTTTGTAAATTCTGCAGGTCTTGAAATGTCCAAATCAAATTCCTTTTTTTATCTGTTAATGATCTCAGTTATACTTATTTGATTTTGAATGCTAGTATTAGGATGCAGAAGTTAACAATCAATAAAAAGTATTTATAAATTTAATCTCTAACATTGTACTATACAATCAGGTTTCTCTCTTTGATAGCTAAGTCGTTCAAACAAAATTGGGGAAAATAATGTTGGTTAATTTTTTTAGGCATTATTTATGGCCTTAACTACAAACTAATGTTGCTGAAGATAATAGGTTTATATCCTAGCCACATAGAGGTTTTCTTAAATACAAAAAATTATAAATATGAGCATGAGCATTAATAAGACCAAAATGATAAATGCATGTAATGTTTACAGAATTCACATTTTAATTTACAGTTTATATTCTTGCAGGCAAATGGTCGACCAGAAATCCAGGTTGCCCATTTCCTTGACTGGTTACGATTAGAACCACAGTCGTTAGTCTGGTTACCTGTTTTACATAGACTAGCAGCTGCTGAAACAGCTAAACACCAAGCCAAGTGTAATATTTGTAAAGAATTCCCTATAGTGGGGTTCAGGTAAGGATTATCTCCCTATGTAATGATTATGCAAACTTTTGGTAAAACAATTAAGCTATTAAGGGTTGTCAATATTCTTAATTCTGAACAGATTCTTAAGTCTTAACGTCCAAGGGTGACAATAAAATACCTTTGTTATTTGTTTTTTATTTGAATTTGTTTACTATAAAAAAGATTTTTAATATGCTATGACTCATCTCTTTCAGTCTATGTAATTAAAGTTTTTTTTTTTCTTTTTCAGATATCGCTGTTTAAGGTGCTTTAATTTTGATATTTGCCAAAATTGTTTTTTCTCTGGAAGGAAATCCAAAAACCATAAACTCACTCATCCTATGCAAGAATACTGTACCGCTGTAAGTTTTATATAGCAGAATCAACGTGCTCAGTCAATACAAGTCAATTTCACTCAAATTTCGTTACCTACTTGCATGAATCTAGAGTTACTTCATATTTACAGTGTTGTCGTACTTTAATCAGGCAATTTAAAAAAAAAAAATTCTTGTTTCTATTGTGAACATTCTGTTAAAGTCATAACAAATTAAAATTTTATTACCTTTGTAGAATGTATGAAATACAAACTAATGAAAGATAACTGTTCATGTTTACGGGAGTCTCATTTTTATGCAAGTAGGGAATATAGATTCATTAACTGAATCCAACAAACTTACTGGTCTGGGGAAAGAAGTCTATGCTGCTAAAGTTTTACTTAGAACTATTAATTCATTAATCCTGTCTTTGAATTTCAATGTTGTTTGTTCAACATTGGTAATTTTGTAATCTTATTCAACATTGGTAATTTTGTATTTTAAAAGATATCCACTGTACTTGTTTCACAATATCTAGGCATTCAGTCACACATGTACTAAAATGCAAATCTTTATATTGCTACCGTTGGGACCATGTTAAAATGCTGGCAATATACCAGGGTGGTGATAGATCGAGGGAATATTTACATGGAAATTTTGTAAAAAGCGACATCGCAAAATGTGACGCTAGGCGAGGGACTGATATTAAAGGGGTGGCATAAAAAGGGTTCACTGTACATGCAAACAGGAGGATAACAGTGATGATAAAAAATTACAAAAAACCAAAACAAATTTCACCCTTTTTAAAACCAATTCACAAAACTACTGTTATGAAAATTGTCACAAAATCAAGTTTATATTTGTCCTATTTTGTACTTTCACGTTTGTTCCATTACTTTTGATCTCATGCATCAAGACAAGGTCACCCCAAGATTCTGTAAAGTAAATAAAATATTTAAAATGAGTATTTCAGGTAAAGAAATTGTTGAAAGTTCTTTTTAAATTTTTTTTATGAAATAAATGTATTATTTTAATCTGATTTAAAATCTGCTTTATTTTTTACTTCAGTCATATACACCATTTTCATGGTAGACCTGAAGTACCTTCCTATTTGGTTCTATTTATTTTCTGGCACTCGTACACATATAATGCCATAAAGATTACATCTGAAATGCTCACTGAAAGTGTGTTTGAATATTCCTTGAAATGTTGACTTATTTTCTTTTTTTTCAGACAACCTCAGGTGAAGATGTACGAGATTTTACAAAAGTTATTAAAAATAAATTTAAAACAAAGCGTCATTTTAAGAAGCATCCACGTCTTGGTTTTCTGCCTGTACAAACAGTGTTAGAAGGAGATGCCCTAGAAAGGTGTGTATATTGTAAACCATTGAAATTAGCATCTTTGTTGTTTTGATGTTTTGCTAGAGTTGTGTATTAGTTATTTGTAGTGTTTTTATGTTTGACATTAAGACAACATATTGGAGTCCAAATTTATTTCACTTTATGGAGCATGTACTAATTACACTCAAAAATTGAAAAGATTAGTGACTTGCAACTTATTTTTTTCTAAAACTTGTAATTTCAAGTCACTGTAAGGCCATTAAAGTCAATTCTTGATTTTTTTTCAGTATCATCCCTTTTCCTTCAGCTGAATTTGATAAATCATTTCATTATGGATATTTTTCAGTAGGTAATATTTCCAATAGGATGATGTTTGTGATGTACATTGTAGTGTTAAAATGGACTTTCTCTAATGATCAGTGCATTTTATCTATTTTTCATACCACATGATTTTTCCGTATCTCATATGTCATAACTAAATTGACTCTTTTTCATTGGTCACAAGCGCATGAAACCTAATGATAGGCTCATTACCACATCACAAATGCTTCTATAAACAAATAAATCTTTATTTATAAACTCTTATTTTAATATTCATTGATAATATCAAATGACTTTTAACAATTTTCTTATTAATTTCATCGAAATTTACACACAAAAGATAAGATTTCGACAGTAGAAACATCCACATCAATAACCTCAGAGCATTTGTTATAAAGGGTCAGCTAAAATCACTCTGCCATTCATTCATGATGGAACTAAGTCAGCAGTTTATATAATGCTTTTTCTTGTTGTAATCATTAGAGAAAAATGTTTCACAAGGATTATGGGTGGTTAACGATTTTTTTTTTCATATCACGTTAGTTATTTTTCAATTTTAAGAAACTTACAGACGCTCGTTTCTTTAATTTGAAAAATAACTAACCCAATTTGATAAAAAAAAAACATTAAACCACCCTAAATCTTGGTGAAACCTAAATTTATGTTTTGCCGTTGAAAAAAAAACAAAAGAAAATATCCCTGTATGACTTGGAAGGGATGAAATTCAAAAAATTTTGTAATAGCATACAGAAAAATATTTCATTCCATTTGGACAGCATTATTTCATCTTATTATTCAGTAAGACATTGCCATTGACAACATTATTGTTTATTTTAAGACCAACAAATTCAACTATGACATCAAGATCTGTTCAATGGTAATGATTTTTTTCCACTCCAAAGGTGCTGTAACACCGTTCCTAACTTGTAGTCAGAGCTATAGCATGCACAACCAACATAGTGCAATGCTTGAATTTTTTTTGCAAAAAACACCATTTCCTTAACTAGTCAGAAAGACATAGCCACCATTGCTTTCATATTTTGTTATACACAGAGCTTGACAGGTATTCATACAAGGGAATACTTAACTTGCATGATAAGCATGAAAATATGAAGGGGATATCAACAAAACAAACAACAAAATGTCTTGCTTGTATAATTAGCATGGTAGTTGTATGGATAAAGCTCTTAGATTTTAACTTTTGGTAACTGCTTGGTGAGATGTGATATATGACATGTGCCTGCAACAAAAAAATTTAGAGGTTATATAGGAATCACCCTGTCTCTCATTCTGCCTTTCCATTCAAATATATTTAAAACACATCTCCTCTTGAACTGTTCAATAGATTACAATAAATCTTTACATGAACATCTCCTCATGAATTGATCAATAGATTACAATAAATCTTTACATGAACATCTCCTCATGAACTGATCAATAGATTACAATAAATCTTTACATGAACATCTCCTCATGAACTGATCAATAGATTACAATAAATCTTTACATGAACATCTCCTCATGAACTGATCAATAGATTACAATAAATCTTTACATGAACATCTCCTCATGAACTGATCAATAGATTACAATAAATCTTTACATGAACATCTCCTCATGAACTGATCAATAGATTACAATAAATCTTTACA
>JARWCS010000050.1:3628336-3638919 GCA_034783895.1 Geukensia demissa
TTAGGTTATGGGCTTATAACCAAAATACTTTCAACCAATCAGAAGACGCGTTACATCCAATATTAAATTATTTGTTTCTTAAACAAATAAGAGGAAATACCTCTAAAATTAGTGCTAATAGCTAGCTTATCTTCTCAAATATGAAACTTTCTGTGGTTTTTCAATGGACATGACAAATGGAGTATAATTATACCTTCATGGTCATACTTTAAACAAAACCAGAAATCAATTATAGTAAAAATACTGTTTGACACAAACAATCTTAATAAATGCATTTTTATACATCATATTTACAAATTAATATATACATTTTCACTATAAAAAAGTACAGACTTTAAGGAATGTATTCTGACTATCTTTTCGACATTTTTTTCATTTTAACAATTTTTAAAATCAATGTACTTTTTTATGTATATATTTTTTATTCATTTATTAAATTCATTTTCAATTATTTATTTTGTTCAATGCCCATTTCAATAATATGGCAACCATTTTTATGTAGCTAGATAGCAGCTATTTTGAAATGGCTAATTATTTCAATGTATTAAGATGGCTGTCAGATTTCAGAATGGTACAGGTAGTTGTTGTATTATATTTACAACAGAAACATTATGACATATTCTTTGTATTCAAGATAGCCAACAAAGTGGCATATAATCATATTAAAGACGATGTGTTATCCGAGATGTCCTATGCTTTATGATGTATTTGGCAAATGATAATGATAAAGTTTATTGACCTAAGATGGTATATGTTTATGGACATATGGAATGTATTACAATGGCCGATTTTCTGGATCTAAGATGGCTGATGCTATGATGGTGGCTGTTTCTGTGATTTCTGTAACTGGGCACCAGATAGGATAGGTATATGATGAACATTAGTGGCACCTGACATCACCTGTCTCTGTTTTCTACTGAACATACCTGCGGCAAACATTTCCTGAAACTAAAGATAGAATTAACGTTATATTGATATTAATCTTCAAATTTTGACAAAAAGTGAACAAATACAAAAAGTTGAGATAAATAATTTGTAATAGTGAATAAATGTAATAACACAAATATCATATTGAATATTCTACTCAGTTACCTTTTTCTTTAATTACACGCACAAGACAAAATTTGAGCCAACTTTGTTTAAGGTGCATTGACATGATACAATTGTCCTTCCTATTTTTTTATTTATTTTTCAAGACATCCCAGGCAAATGTATCTGATGTCACAGTCATTTTCTACTGATAAGTTAACTTTAACTTCAAAATTCTCAGTCAAATTGGATGGAAAATGGAACCATGTGAACGCACTTTTCAATTTGCACTTTCAGACACATCCTCTTCCTAATGCTAAACATTATGTCATTTTAAGGCACTATTCTGTTAAGGTTTAAGAAGGACTAAAGTAAATTCTAGCACTCCTATTTTTCTTTCTAACAAGTATATACATGATACTAAGTTCATCTTTCAACAAATTTCTTTACAAGTCACTTCCTTCTAAGTAAACTGATTTTATTAATGAGAGTATTTTCTTTATTAGTAAATCATTTTCAGTATAAAAGGTATCATATTAGACAAATGTGCAAAGAAATGAGTGAGTGTGATGTCTTGTCTTCTAAAAGTTGCTGGTTGCGGGGGATGCACACATTCTTAGAAGGCCTAATGACACCCAGTGTTCGGAAAATGCAACAATCAAGTCACATTATGAGTTGTTCTTCAAAGATGGCCAGTTCAAATGCCAACCCCTTCAACCCTGGCAGTCTGAATTTCCCACCCTCTGTGATCCATTGTGAATAATCTACACACTGGTCTATAGTTTGTTAATTTGTTCCTATCTTGAATTTGGCTTGAAATATATTCTGCTGGATGTTAAGCAGTAATCAATCAATCAAAGAACTTAAGACTGTTGAGGATTTTGTCTCAAGTTTCTCCTAATACCTCCATGTTCAGATTAGAGAAGTTTTACCCCAGTTACATCATTCCGTCAAAATATGGAAATGAATAAAATAGATAATTGTATAGCTGAAGTCTAGCTACAATATTTAATAGGTTGAATAGAGTACTGTTTCTTACTAATGAAATCTATGAAATGCCTACATTTTGAGAAGCACTTATAATAAACTACATACTTTAAAAAGCTTAATACAATCACAAATGAAGAGCAGACAGGGGCACCAATGGGTTATATCTCATACAACTCATGCATGTTTGGGGCTAAGTCACTCTCCAGCATTATTTTTTCTGGAGTAAGAAATATTCTAGGAATAATTACAAAGAAAATGGATAATCATTCCTGGTAAATGTCTTATTCCTAGAAAAAAACATACACTATATGAACAACTCAGTTTGTAAAATAAACTCCCCTGTCTGTTCTTAAACTGTTGTCTAATAGTCCAGTATGTGCTACAACTGGCTCACTTTCACACAAACTTCTAATTTTACTACTGCAGATGTGGAAAAATGTGTCCTGAAAAAGTAGTCTTTTCTAGATAGTTTTAATGAATACTTAGTAATTTTTTGTCTTTCGATGAAATGCTATCAAGAGGTTTGATATTCTGGGCAATGTATTTTTTGTACAAAATCAATAATTTAATCTGCAAGACAATCATTCTTTGCTTTTTATCATCTTAAACCATGTCACCCTTCCCTAAAACCATGCGTTCAAAAGGTCAAAGGTAAAATGTTTAGTAATGCTTTTTCCTTCAGTTAAGAACAAGCTATGGCTAAATGACATTTTAATGAACATTTCAAGATTGTTTTATGATCAGTGAATGTTATCAAATGTTGATGGCATATTTTAGTCTTAAAAAAATTGTGACATAATCTTAAAAAAAACACACGAAAAACAACTCATGCACACATTGAAGCTTAAAAATGTAAATAATCAAAGCAATTAAACTAACTCTGTAATAGACAATGTCAAGTATTCTTTTAAACAAATAATAGATTACATTTTCAACAATTCATTTTTATCAAAGGTTCTACATCTACAAATGATATGCAATACCCTGTATAAAATTTGAAAGCAGTTAGTTTGTAAATTAAAGACTGGCAGCCAAAGTAAGAATACCATAACCCCCTACCCTCCTCCAAAAATCACTGTCAAGATAAATGATTCAGATATCATACACTTCCATTTTAAATGAAACTTTTTGTGAAAAATATGAAATTTGACATTGTCTATGTACTGTCTATAACTGTGTAGTAGCATTTTAAAGGAAATAACAGCATCGTTGTGAAAATACCTGTCAATACAACTGTCTCTGATTATTCCTATCAAACAAATTACCAAGACAAATTTTATTTTGATGCTGTGTTCACATATATCGAATTTCTCATTTTTTTTTTTCCAAAAAACATACTGAAACTAAATGACAAATCATCTGAAACATATTACTACTATTCTAAAAGGGAGCACATCAAATGTTTTTTTTCTAAATATGTTTATTTTTGATAGATTTTTTAAATTTTCACAATAAAATATCTATGTGAATTCAAAGGATAAAAATTTGTAAAATGTATCTGAAGCATCATTAAAGTTTTTTTTGTCTGGAAATGTATTCACAATTATATTTATTCATGTCGAACTCAGCAGAACAAATGACATTTGAATATTTGAAACTAAATAATCCTTTATTTAACAAGACAAAAGGTGTCCTATCATGAGGAAATGAACTTAATGTTAAATTCAATTATTCTGCTTGAATAGGATAAGAAAATTGAATTTCTCTACAAAAAAGCTCACAAAAATATTTTACCGTGCTTAATTGCTTATAAAGTGAAATAATGAAAACAGATAAAAAGTATGTCCATGTGATTCAGATGTCCCTGCTACACAGGAAGTAAATATAAGATGGACCTGAAAATGAGACAGGGTGCAACTCACCCACCTGATAATGATTCAGACCAAATATCAAATCAATCCAACATACACAAGCTGAAAATCTTGGACAAAATTTTTACCGGATGTACAGACAAGGCTAAAATTTTTTGCCCCATCTCCTAAAGGCCAGGGCACAAAACTCCCCTTAATTTAATAGCTGGTGACAACATACAAAATTAGATTTATTTTCCAATTTTATAACAACAATAAATTATTAAACACAACACTGAGCAAAGCATTTAATGCAGGAAATAAACAGCAGTATCCTGTATAGGAACCAAACACATTGAACTTGGAGTGAGGCAGAGACAATACTGATTACAATGAAAGCTGATATGTAATGTTAACTATCATACTTACAGGTACTGGTTGGAAGTGGGGGTCTCCCTGAGCAATATTTAACTTTTCGTTTATGTTCTCCTACAAAATAAACAAAGTTCAATTGAGTAATCAACCTAAAAACTCAGTAAAAGCAGATTTTAGAAAGTATTGTGCATCTTTGACAGGACATGGTTGGAAATATTTGCTACATGCCATTTTCACTATTTTTAAACCCCTTGTATCCCAAGCCGATTATGTACAATTTTTAAGATCTGCATATTCTTGTTTGAATTTCATATTACATTTGATAACATGCATAATTCTGAAATGCTGATAACTACAAAATAATGACTTGAACAGGTGGATAATAAAATTTGAGAGGTAAAATTTAAGCTCATACCTATAGCCAGGGGGTTAAAAGGGTTCGGAAGAGCCCTCCTTGAAAAACAATAAGCACTATAAAACTCACAATTCAGATTGAAGTCTAAAAACAGGTATTTCTGTAATGCAAAAACAGTGCCAGGAAATGGCTAGATGGCAGGAATTTAATAATACCAAACCCCAGGCAGTGAGTGTCGCTTCACGAGTCGATGTAAACCACCCCCCTACCCCTTTAATTGTATGTGCTGCTTTTATCTCAAACACATTTGCTACAGAACAATAACCAATAAAGCAAAAGTTATGGTTCCAATAATTAGCTATTTGCAATTTTAACACGACAAAAAGGTTTAAAGATAACATTTTTCGAAACATCTTACAACCTCAAAGGGAAATTCCTGAAAGGCAAATACATTTAAGTTTCTGAAAAGGAGACCTTGAATTCCAATAGTTCTATGTTTAACAACATGTATTAGGGTCATGACTGCCATCTTGAATCAGAAACCTCCAAACAACTCACAAGGAAGAACAGAGCAACATTTGTTAAAAGTTTGAAATTCACAAGTTTGTTAGAGGAAAATCCAAGGAAGTCTTGCTTATGTAAACAAAAAATTCAATTTATAAAACAATTTCTGATGACATGATGTGGCAAATAAATAGGACATTTTTGTTGAGGATCACTAAAATACAATGTACCTAAAATTCAATAATCAAAACAATTAAACATTTTTTGTAGTCCTGGATCATTAATTTGCAAATGTGTAAAAAAAAATTTCATGTGTAACAGAAAGTGTTGTTCAATTGTAGATTCACTGTTTTTGGCCAATCTGCCTTTTATTCAATAAGCTAAGTAGTACATGAAACTGATATTACCCAGATCAATTTACAGTATTAAAACAAAGAGCAGTCAAAAGTTGAAATAGGCACCTCAGTCCAACATTTAATTTTAATGATGTGTGATTCTGAATGTGATCATGCAATTGAAAAACATGAAACCATAAATGCCTGAAAATAAAACATGCAAAATGACATAACTAATGATTTTTACTGTATTGAACATGATGTGATGTTTCTCCATATACAGTTAAGTGAAAAAATCAACTAAACTCCAAATCACAATCATTTTTAAAACTGAAAATAGCCCTTGTGTTAATTTTCAGCCAAAGCAAAAGGTATGCCAAAAATTTACCTGCCTGCTTGTTCTATCTACAAATATTTTCTTAAGAAATGAATAAGAAAAAAAATTCATAATTGTAAAACTTACAACTAAATAGTTCTTGGGTCTTAATATTGATTTTTCTAGACCATAAATAATAATTTCTTTTTTAAATACCTTCCATTAATTTTCTTTTCAGTTGTATTTCACATTTTCAAAAAGTTTACATTTATATTACAGCTGCTTAAATTTGACAAACACTAATACCTCATATTCATAAAGACTACAGGATATTTTGAAAACAAATTTCTTAAGAGACTTCTTCTTACAAAGACAATAAAAGCTTAGTATAACATAAAAATACAACAAACAGTTTAGGACATACTTTGGGTATATTATCAATATAACTTAAAATGTATCCGAACTTCAGAGAGAAGTTTAATGAAACTCCTCAATTCTAACACAAATCTAATCACAAATACATGTACCTTATGCTTAGTTAATAATGGACCAATTCAGAAATTCAACTTCTGTCCTTGTAAAACGCATTTCGCAATCTCAGCATCTTTGTTAATAATATTTTATTCAATGAAAATCAACCAGAACAATGATGTTCCCAGAATTCCATTGCATTTCTGAAACAGTCCACAATGACAATATTCTACAAGCATGATAAACATTTGAAAATCGTGATTTCTATTGTATTACCTCTGAACCACTTCTACGTGGAGTGACATCTGGCTGTTTCTGTTGTACTACCCCATGGAATGACGCTGTCCTTTTCACATTTGAGGCTGGTTGTGGTACAGAAACACAGGAATCAGGTTGATATTGGACTGGCTGTGAATAGCTTGGCTGAACACATGGGTCTGTCGTCTGTTGACTAGAGGAGTCTACTGCCCACTGTGGCTCACTGTAGCTCTGTGTCTGACTTGGCTTTGTAGGTGTAGTTGGGGTCAACTGTACTTTTTGGTCTGACCTTGACCTGAAAGTATAAGCAGATGATTTTGACCTACAAGTTTAATATAATATTTGCATTTAATTGTTTGCAATGCAATGCCACTCTTCTAATTCCATTGTGCTTCAAAATTACTGTTTTATCTGGGAAATTTTATTAATTAAAGGAAGTGCTTTTTGCATGACAACTATTTTTAAAGATATAAACCTGTTTATTCAATTGATTAATAAGTATGACTTCACATTTTTTTGTTTGAACAACAAATTCAGACCATAGTTTAATTATGTTCCTGATATTAATTTTGTAATTATGGATTTTGTTCAATCAATATTCACAATCAATTGACTTTTTTCTATATCAGGTTTAAAATACATGAAATAAGAAACAAACTAATTTTCAAAGCACTGTATGTTTTTAAAGAATGGCCCTTATGATCTGTTATAATAAAATAAAGAAAAGCCTTAAAAACTTTCCGTGTTCATGTTTTTGTTTTTGTCACACACTATGAGGCCCTTCCCTCTTTTATAAATTCAATATAAGGTCTATTTGATAGTAAAATGCATTTATTGTCCAGCACAAATAATCAAATTGATTTTCCTCCATCTTTATCATGAAAATAAGAAAAATGAACATTTTTGGCATTCTACTTTAAAAAACTAGTTTAAAAAATAAATATACACCTTCTGTGAGCCTGGTATGGTTTCTTTGACATTTGTGGGTCATCAGACTGTGTACCAGAAGAACTATCACTTTGAGGTACACCTTTAGAATCATGACTCATATCCTGGTCACTACCGCTTGTACGTCTTGGTCGTCTTCCCTCCTCAGGATTCAAGCTATGTGTTTCTGTCTTTTTCTTAATTTTGTGTCCCCTTTCTCGTAAAGTCTCTTCTTGACTTTTTGAAAAAGTTTGTAATTTTTGTAACAGTTTTGAAACAATGCCACTGTTGGTCTTTTTATCTAAATCTAATTGCCTTGCTGCAGACGACATTTCACTCGTGTCTGGTTCGGAACTGTTAGAGTGTGCTCTACGTCTTTCACCATAGGTGGGCGAGGCATTTTTAGAAGGAGATCTCCTTACATCCCCTGGGATATCCTCATTACTACTATTAGACTTCCTGTGTCGAGGTGGCAGTGCAGCATTATGGGAATGATCTCCATTATCTGCTCCAGCAGAACCAGCAGACGGACTTTTTTCAGCTCCAGAAGTTGATTTTAGTGAACTTCTGTGCTCTAAAAATTCTGCTACTGTTTTTCTCTTGTCTGGCAAAGATTTTTCAGATGCATCTGATGGAGCAGGACTACTTGGACGACTGCCAGAATTCTGACGTTTTCTAGCATCAATCACTGGAACCCCATGATTTTCAACTTTTTTTGTGGGATTAGTACTATCAATATCTTTTCTCCATTCATAATCTTTACTGCCAGTTCGTCTGTGCGTTTTTTCTGTCTTTGTGTTGTCAATATCAGATCCTCGACCACCAGAACCATCTCGTCTTGATGGCTTGGGTGAGGACACAGCTGTACTTTCAGTTCCATGAACACTCTCTGTGCTTCCATATTGAGAACGGTCTTTACTTCTGGTCCTTTTGTGAGATTTACCTGATCTTTCTTTGTCATTTCCTTCTTGAATTTGACTATGAGCTGCAGAAATCACTTGCAATAAGGAATTATGAGTTTCAACAGTAAATGTTTCGGAGGCCATTCTTGATCCTGTTATAGGAGAATCTCTATGCTGTTGACTGCCAGCAGGTGGAGACTGTTTGCTACTTGATGGGTGCAATATTTTAGGTTGCCCCCTATAAGATGAATCATACTGTTCCTTTAATTCTGTATCAGGGGAATGACCTGTTGAATCTTTACTTCGGCTACGTTTATGGGTGTGTAGTTTTGGTCGATCAAATATACCATCTGCAGCTGACCCTGACCTTGAACTAGGTCTTGACGACTTTGACTGATCTGGTTCCTTGACTGGATCCTGATCACTAGCACTTGATTCCTTTCTCTGTGTTTGTCTTCTATCTTGCCGTGGAGATTTTATACGCTTCTGCCTCTTCTGTCGCTCCAATTTTTTATATCTTGTGACATCAGAACTTTCTGTAGAGTCTAAGTCTGCCTCCTTTTCACTTTCATCTGATTGATTATTATCACTGTCACTTGTATATGAACATTTCCTGACCTTACTGTTACTACTTGTAGATAAGGCAGCCATTATTACATTGGACATATTAGATTCTCCGAGAGCTGACACTGCTCTTACATATAATCTGTAATAGATGGAGAAGTCAAAATGTATATTTCATTAGAATAGTGAACAAGATATTACAAGTGTACATTTTTTATTTGTGTATAAGTTTACAACAAGAACTGTACAAGTAAGGATAATAAAATCTTGTAAAACATAGAACTGGATCTTTCTTGGAAGACATGTCTAGATTTGTTATAAAAAATTTCCCCATAATTACTTATGTTATATGCCACATCCTTGAAAAATCTAACCTATATTTTTCTGTTGCTTTATTTCTATAAAAATTATTTATCCCATCATTTAACTGCACATCCAAAATATTTCTTCTGATCTACATAGAAAACATTAGAAAAATGTTCCTAATATAACATAGTACTCTGCTCTTACATTATAGTACACCCCCCCACCAACTCCATCGATCATGTACTTTTAGCCACTCTATCTAACTAAGAAAAGGATACTAAGGATAAAATTTTAAAAACTGTGAAGTAATCCCCAACCACCCATTGCAGACTGAAGTCACTTTGTCCTCTGGAGGCTGACCCACACGCCAAAAAATGGAAAGCCTACATCAAAAAAAATAAGCATTGTGTCCCAGACAGAAATTGATGGTAAAGGACTTATAATATGCCTTGAGATCAAAGGTCAAGATCACAAAGAGCTCATGAATGCATGGGTCACATCAACTCATGGTGATATACTATTTTGCCAAATTTGGTAGACCTATGTCAAAGGAAAAAGAAGATAAACCTCAGACACAAATCCATATTGAAAAACATAACTTTTGACCTTGTGGTTAAAGGTCATGAATGTATGCAACACATTGTCACATACTGATACACTCATGTGCCATATCTGGTATGCAATTCTCGAGGAACAAAGATATGGCCCAAACACAAACCCATATTAAAAAACATAATTTTGACATTGAGGTCACATGTCAATATTATACAGAGGTCATGAACTTAGGTAACACATCATCTTATGGTGAAAAGTCAAGGTCATATCAGGATCATGACAAATCTTCCCATAGTTATACACCCATGAGCCAATTATGGTATGCTATGTTGAAGGACAAAGAAGTTATGGACTGGACATGAATCTGCAGACAGATAGACCAGACCGTCAGAGTGATTCCTACATACTCCCTGAACTTCATTCATGGGGGTATAAAAATACTTCAAACCCAATAATAAATTAACTTACTTATATGTATGTTTAGGATCTAAGCCATGAAGCAAGGCTTTCTGCATGTTGGCAGCAATCATTGAAATGGCACTTTCATCTACAAATACTCTATAACCTGAAAATATTAAGAGCACCATGTTGAAAAGAAAATTAGCTATCATATATAAATATTCTGAATACTGTCTGTATTCAGAGCCTAAAACAACATCCCACTGCTCTGACACAACTTGTCATGTTTCATACCTGCCAACTTTCCCGATTTTGGTGGTATTCTACCAAGTTTGACCTTCCAACACGATATCCCGATTGGGATTATTAAAAAACCTCAAAATCCCGATTTTAGATAAAACTACCCGAAAAATTATCACTTGTCCCGATTTTTAGCTATATCAACTAACGCTAGGTGCAGCACTGGGCTAGTAAACTACACATTGACTGATTTCTTGTATGTTGAAA
>JARWCS010000050.1:3648331-3659397 GCA_034783895.1 Geukensia demissa
GGCGGAAAAATAATTTCCCTATACCCCCAGAAGAAATACAATAAGGGCTTTCCGTTGGAAGGAAAGCCCTTAATGATAAGAAAAATGGTCTCACATTATAAACAGGCATGTACAGTAAGTCTTCAGTCACTCCTATTTTCCTTTACTTATTTTAAACCAACCAACAGGAAAAGTAAACAGAGGAACAGGATTTTTTTTTTAAATAAATCTAATTTCTACAATTTTCTTACATTCCAAAAATTTAATACAAATTTTGGTAAAAATTTTGAATTTTTCAGTGACATCGAGGAAAACTACCACTTTTTAGCTAGGTTTTTGATCAAGACAATAAAGCCTATTTCCTATTTATATATTCTATGAATTTTTCACATTTTACACAAGATTTAAAAATATCTTGTCTGATCATAGATGTACTTCATACCTTCTGTACCGAAAATTGTCAAAAAATGTTGTTTTTGTAATTTATTGAGGAAAACTAGAAAACTGTAAAAGTTTGGGCTGCATTATATAAGTCAATGATCTATATAGTCATGCTAAGTTTATTCCTTGATTTTAGGCCAAAAAGTGGTCTTATCTCACCTTTTCAAGAGGAAAATGAACAGCTAGGGAATATATTCATATTAATACATATAATTAATAAGAAAAAAATACTTCAAATTAAGTTTAATATCTTTCCAAGGATGTAAAAATATAGAAAAACATTCTCAAATGGCTCCATAATTATTGGTGAAAATGTGGTTTTACATAGTAATACTAACTTATAAATGGTAATTTCTATTCAAAGTCCCATGACCTATATATTCCTAAATCCAACTACAAAAGGAAATGAATAATTTATTTCTTCAATCTGCTTTTTACAAAACTAATTAATTATTGTACCTGTGAATGTATGTCCCATGTTTATGAATCCCAGTTTTGTAACAAGATCCAATTAACATGTAAATATCAATATTAAATAGATTTCCAATACCTTATCAACACATGTAGTTAGTAAACAAACTATTTTACAGGGATTAAGTAAGGTGATTAGACCCTGTATGATGGTCTCATTAAAAACATTCCAAATAGGATTAAAGCAATAAATTTACACATCTTCATATTTACTATATGCCACAGGTATACAGGTACATGTATATGAAAATGTATTTTAATTACATTTTGTGGTTTTTTCCTGTTTTTTGGTGCCAGAAAAAAGCCATGTCACATCAAAAATTGAAGTGAGCATGATTGCATTTATATTAAATGTCTTGAACACATGTATGCTAAGAAAATACATTAGAACTTAAAAAGTATGTGTCTGATGGACACCAAACTTTTCAGGCAATCAAAAAGAAATTAATGAAAATCAAATAATAAACCAAAAACAACTTGTGGCTGGAGTGCAGTCTCTCTGACATTTACCCCATATCTTTTCATTTTCATGTATTGTGTAAAATGTACTCATGCTGCTTAACTAAAATGGACTTTTAAATAAAAATGACTGTAGAAATGAGATATCATCTATAAAAAAAGATTTTGAAAAAAGGAAAACCTTTCCTTTCACTTAGGTAAAGTTACTCAAACATGAAATATAGGTTAAAGCTGATACAGTGTTAAACTACATTACAACAGAGCTTATATATTTATTACACAAGAATTTGATAAATAGATCAACGGCAGTTTATCAAGCATAAAATGTAGATCAGGATGACCCAAATTTTCGGGTTTTTTTTGTGTTATTGTATGTCAGAGGACTGAAAATAGTAAAATATTGAAATATCATCAGAGCTTTTGAGAACAGAACCTAACATGATAAACGTTATATAATAGTTAACCAATCATGATGATGGTGTACAGATATACATGTATCCATCCTTTCCACAATCATTGGTTTGACATAATTTTTTGTGGAAAAGTTTAAGAACCATGAGTTGGACAAGAATCAAATTACACTGCAGTTAAAACAATATGTGTTTTACCCTTACTAAAAGAGATTAATTCTAAAGCTTGGTTATCAATGCATTTTCAAACCCAATCGCAATAATAAAAGTATGTATTTAAATGGGAAATAAATTTTTAATACAAGTTTAAACATGGCAATTAAATGCATGAAATCATTTTCTAATCATTTTCATAATTTTTTTAAACATTATTCCAAATCTATATTTGTGACATAAATGATGAATTTTATCGTTCGACTTCATCAGGTGAGTATGAGACCATATAAACACACATCAAATATTTTAAACCATTTTAAACAGGATTAGCAAATACTGCCAGCCAAAATAAGAACATATATAAAACAAATAACACAAAGGGTCAATATATGTGTCAAGTATGTAGGTTTCTATAACCCTAACAGCCTGATTTCTTATTTTATAGGCAAATGTTATTCCAGTTTTTATTCTAGATGCTTTGATAATTCTTTATTTTTTTCATCTACAAAATACTAAATTTATTCCTGCACTTTTGCCAAATTTGTAAAGTATACTGTATTTTTTAGCACTGAAACATTTATCTCAAATACATTTTCAACAAGATTTTCAACAGAAGAATCAGAAGTTGGCAAAAAGATGAGAATAATCATTAAGAAATTCTTATTTCTGATGTAAATCAGGAAAAATATTACCGGTATGTTTCATTGTAAAAGAGATTATTCTACCCTCAATACATTTATCTATTCCCACAGAAGTTAAAATTTTTTTTTCATCAGCTAACACCATTTCTGGTTAGTGTGATAATGCCAAAAATCATTTGTTTCAGGCAAAAACAATTATAACAGACTACCGGTACTTAAAATTGATCTACAATTACAGACATTTAATCAAATTATAAATTCATAATATGCTTATTTAAAGTTTAATTCAATTCTTTGTCCTAAAATATATCTGACAGCATCTTTAAGGCATAGCGACTGTTGTAATGAACCAACTGACAGATAAGTGACAGACTGTTCTCAGGGGTATTATGAAATTGAACAAGTTTCCCAACATGTCATAGAAGTTCAATAATCCTTTACTAAATTATTAAAACTTCAAGGTTAAAGTTCTCAATTCGTAATATATTTACTTAAACCTAGTTCTCTAGAGTAAATGGTACAACAGCATGACTGACAGTGGTTTAATATTGTTTTTATAAAATCTTAGTCATAAAACTGGAACAACATACTGTACAATCTACAAACTAAAGATTACACAAAGAAATTACTCTACTAAAAATATGTTTAAATATATTCTATGTCAGTCATTGGTGGGGTAGACTTCATTATATTTTTATAAATTATAATGCATTTAGAAAGAATAAATTACATGTCATTATTTACAGTAGGATCAAGTGTTTCAAACATTAAAATTTGGATTTGGACTTGAATTACTGCTAATTCAGATATTCAACTTTTTTCTGTCCGTCATCCTGTTTTTGAGGGAAGCATCAATGTTTGACCAAGATTCAATACTTTGTACACAGTTATGTATTCAGGACCAATTTGGTAGTTTATCTAAGAAGTCAACTTAAAAATCTATTTAGTCAGTTAAATTTGAATGAAACAGTGTCAAAACTTTTCATCACTACAACATTTTGAAATCTCATGCTAGCTCATGCCAAAACTCACTCTGGTAAACCAACGGCAAATTTTTATTTTACAATGTAAATTATCAGCAGAAAACTTACACCTTATCATTTGCCTCTATCTAAAAAACTTTGATATCAGTAAATTATTGAAGCACATACACTTAACTCTATTTCCAAAATAGACATTATGTCACAGGAAAATGATGTTTACAAGACATTTTATCCCTTCAACACTCTGACATTTAGTATAGAACAAGTACTGGACAATGACAGATCGACAGTTCATCTTCAAGTAGGTTCTAATGTGAACAATACAACTGACACAATTTCAATGTGATAATTGTAAGACCTTATATTTCACACATTTACATGCATTTTCTAGAGAGTGACTTCAGGAATTGGTTTATACTTCATATGTAATCATGTCACTACACAGCAGTATGAGAAACCTTCTATCAACCATATAGATACCTGACCAAATTTCAATATGAGAAACTTTGTATCAACCATTCTATGCAAAGTCAGTCTAGTAAATCTTACTTTTACTTTGTAGCATTGTTCTTAAAATACTAGAGCAGTGCAACCATGAATCTAATACCAAAATCAGATCTTTAACAATAGAATTCATTTCAAGTCAGAATTATGAAGTTAAATGATAAGTCTAGTTTGTAAGTATAAAATTTTAGTAAACAGCAGAAATGTTATTCTGAAGAAATCCTTTTCCAGGGAATATTCCCCTCATCCAACAAATATTTAAAAAAGATAATGAAAACTACTTTTATAAAGGATGAATGATTTGCTCACCCTTCCTTTTTTGTTTGTATTTAGCCTTTGCTTTTGCTTTCAGAAATTCTTCGTAAGCCATAGCATCAAGATAATGTTTTTGGTCATCAGTTGCTTAAAAAACACAATAAGCAGATCTTAATACCAACCTTACAAAAAGAATAATGTTGGATATTCCCAATATCAATGGTTAAAATATGAGGTCAAAAGTAATGCATTATGGTTTTAACCTTTTTTTACCTTTGTCTTGTAACAGGTACACAAGAGTTTGACTAAGCACTGATTTTGATTTATTTTGTGTAAATGCTGTAATACACTAGCTCAATTAAGAAAGATCTGTCTCAAAAAGTATTCAGAACATAAAACAGTGTAATATTACCTTGTGGTGTAAATTCCTCTAAAAGAGCATCACTAACAGGTCGTGACAAAAATCCTGAATCACGAACACTATTTCTAGTCTCCCTTGTAGTCCTAGATTTTGACCTTTCTATAGTCTCATTTGAATCTCCTGATTTCCTGGCATTATGGGCATATCTACCAGGAATATAATCAGATTGTGTACGATACAAGTTTGTGCTCCTAGACACAGGTATTGCACTATTTTTGGCACCAGAAGAATCTGTAGTTTTTACAGTACTTCGTTTTGAACTTGTCTGAGGTTTTGACTTTTCATTTGAAGAAGAACGTTTTAATGGCGCACTACTCTTTCTAGTTCGTCTCTCAGCTGTATCCTTAATATTTGTTACTGCCTCTTGAGGAACTTGTTCTACAGGGGGATGAAGTATTTCTTCAATCTGTGATACTTCCTGACTTGTGTCATAATCATGTGCTTGGGCAGTAGGTGGTGTTGTTCTTTTAGTCATAACAGCAGGTTCATTACCGGACCGTTGTGGCGGAGATACCTGAAAGTTTGGTTTACTTTTTACGTCCTGATTAAGGGGTTTCACAACTCTCCTGTCATAAGCCTCATAACGAGTTCCAGCACTAGTTGCTGGACGATTTTCTCGTCTCAACACATTTTGAAAATTAGCAACAGGAGAGGAATTAGAAACAGCTGGTGCCGTCATTGGTCTTGTGTCGACTGGCAAATATACAGATTCTGAGTCCAGTAAACTTGTCTGACTTCTAGTTTCATACTCTAAAACATAAAAAATAAAACAATCAAAATATTTAGAGTCCATTCCACTTTACAAATGTAAAATTTTTAAACTAAGTCTCAGCTATAGGCAATAATAAACAACTGATACCACAAGGACAAGTAAATTTAATCAGAAGATATCACCGAAGCCCAGCCCTCCAAAATGGCCTTGTCCCTATTTCAATATTTTTCAGAATTATGATTTCTGGATAATTTCATGGCTGTTTCCTACATTGTGAACGTATTACCTTTCACTTTGTTATTCCTGTTGACAGGAACTGTTCTCAAAAGCAATTTTTTTTCATATTATCCTGTATAATTCAGAGGATACAAAAAATGAAAAGAAAGGTTGATTCAATGAGAAAAGTGTTTCTAAGTCAAGAATATCATGATAAAAAATAAAATGCTCCCTCCCATATTAGTTTTTATGTGAAGTTTATTTAGCCAAACAAAACTGAGGTACTTCGCAAGCACAGCATGATACAACAGCAGTGCATTACCATGGGAAAGTTGCACAAATGAACATTTTGATAAGTTTAGACAAGAAATTTTGCTGGACATAGTAATGTTCTGAACAAAGTAGTGTGCTGGACACAGTAAAGTACTTAATACAGTATCCAGGATGACTGGGTCAGTGAATATTTTGACCAACTTCATCCCCAAACATTAGTTAATTTTGTTGCATTTTTCATAAGGAATAATTAACTCTTTAAAATTGGATGAAAAATAAGCATTTTCTATGTCATGCAAAATTGAATTTTTTATCCCTTTTATCTCAAAAACAGTAAGAGATATAGAAAATCTGTTGCAATATTACTGACAGCTCCCATCAGGACCAGTCAGATGAAAAAAATAAAAACCCATCAAAATCAGCTGGATTTACAGACTTTTTCTCAAGTTGTTTGAAGTAATGATTTTTGAGCTTGACATTTTTTCTAGGCCTTACTTTGTATTGAGTAGTTTATTATAGCAACTGGTTAATATAATTAAATATAACAAAATATTTATTTTGGCAGCCATAAAAATTGTGCATGATACAGGACAGAGAATTATAATAGGTGCTTGATGTATCTTTAAAAATATATCCTTAAAATGTTATATAACTTAAACAATTCAACATTTAATAAAATATTTATTACATGTTAAACATTAAGTTACTTTGTGTATAATACTAATTTCATCCTTGTAATAACTACTTAAAGATCTCATCGGTTAAATACATCGCATATAAAGAGCACATCACGACAATGTAAACATTATACAAAACCTGCATCGGTATAAATACTTTCACCAAGTTATTTTCAAGATTATATTGTATACAATAAGGATGTTATACAATTCTTTTAAGATTATCAAGTGTGTTTTAAATTAAATTATGATTCTCCTGAAATAGGAGCACTCCAAAAGTAAATTCTACTTCCTGGCATTAAGCATTACAAAATAAAAATATTGTTTTCAGTTATGTACATAGCTTTGTGGGTAATGGTCATAAACCCAAAACAAGGAAATGGCCTAATAAAAGCTGAAAAATGCAAATACTAAAAGTAACCATTGATGAAAAATACATAAAACAGAAAGTGTACGAAGATGCCAACACTCTCCCTCCACAAAAAAATGCCTCATAGGCTTGGGATAAAATTGCTATATGAAGCACATATCTCTGAAAATGACAAAAGTGAAACATCACATGTGGACTCAGTCTGTATTTATTTGTCCTCCATAACATATCCAATTTTCATATCTTCTTTTTTAAGGTTAACAAAATTTATCAATTAGAAACCTCAAATATGACGAAATTCAACTATTTTAAGGGCAACTCGGTAAGAACAATGTGTAACTCGCCAAATTTGAACTTGGTCCTCAACATCATTTTCAAATTTCAAATCATTCTGTTGATGTTATCAAAAGTAATAGATCAGAAACTTCAAATTCGATGAAATACAGCTATTACAAGGGGCATAATTCTGGAGGGACAAAAGGGAAAGTCTCCAAATTTGTTTGTTTATTTGTTTGATTGGTGTTTAATGCCACTTTCAAGTCATATCGCCGTGGTCAGATTACTGGTGGAGGAAGCTGGAGTACCTGGAGAGAACCAACAACCTTGGGCAGGTAACTGACAAACCTCATCATGTGCGATGTGAGTTAAACTCAACCTGTTTTTGTATGGTGCAAAGTCAGGCGAGAGCTTACGACGTATAAGTCATAGGCTACAGTGATCTGTACAGGTAAGTTGATATCAACTACCTAGACCACTCGGCCATCCAGGTCCTCTCCAAATTTGAAATTGGTCTGAATTTATTGGTCCTAAACAAAAAAATTATTCCATAGACGTTCTCTAAAGTTATTGATCAGAAACCATTTATGGGATGTACATATAAACTTACAAGGGTAATATTTTATGCCCCCAACAGATTGGCTGGCAATGTACTGCGACCAACTTATTTATTACCATTTTTTTTTTTCAAAATTTTATAAGAAAATTGATATTTTGAGTTATTTGTTTTGCTGACTGATAATTCTATGTTATAAGCATGTTATCTACAATGATTCACAATGATATCTTACAAATAAATTTTGGTTTAAGTGTCACTTTCTATATTTCCTACTTACAATTCATCAGTCAAAGAATCAACAACAATTAAGGTATTTACTCAAGTTAAGAAATGTTTTGGTATAAATTCATAGTTAAAAGCCACTTTCCTTCACCCTTTCTCACAAAAATAAAAAAAATCAAGAGGTCATTTACAACATAATGATATTCTGTGCAGTTAACAAATGTACAACGCAGATATTTACTTCCTAATTGGGGCATTAAAATTTAAAAGACTGAATAAACAAAGTTTCCTTCCTTTATACATCTCATAAATATTAATGGTAGATGACACAAAATTAGACCATATACTAAATCTTTCAATAGATTTTTTAACCTACAAATTTCAAAAGAGTTTTAAACAATGAGGAATTATAACATTAATGGAAGAACTATTTTGAACTTTTCATGAATAAAGGCAAACATAGAAAGATTATGATGAAATATTTATAAATAATTTACAAACTAAACTGTTTCTCTGATCAGAACTACAGAACTAATGGGTTGATTGATTAATTTATTGATGTTTAATGCCAAGTTAACATTATTTTCAAGATATCATGGCAACACTTCTATTTTCCAATTGATATGTTACTAGGTGTGAACAAAACACTCCATTTCAAGGTTTTCATCTGTACAAATACAAATTTTATCGTACACATGTACTTCATATCAGATATGTGATCACACTATACTGTTTTGGCATCATGAATAATATAACTATGAGGGGCACATATACTATGTGTTTGAGTTAAACTTTATAGGTTCTGAAAACATCAATAGGATTTATCCATAGTAAAATCTCTCTCTTAGGCACATATACTATATGTCCGAGTTAAACTATATAGGTCCTAAAAACATCAATAGGATTTAACCATTATAGAAAAATCTCCATATATTATGACTTAAATGCACTATGACTTCACAATGTGTTTTAAGCACAAACATAAGGACGTCCCAATGTTATTTGCAGAAAGTGAGTATCATCATTCAACAGCGTTTTTGTATATTTTTCATATTAACCATATTAGAGTCAAAATAATTCACCGCAGCCACAATTTGTTCTGATTTTACCATTGGCTCTTGTTATTTACACAAATTCTATACTTCCATATCACTCAGGAAAAAATTGATGTGTCAACAGGTTCAGTCCATGGTAAAATTAGAACAAATTATGGCTGCCGTGAATTATCTCTTAAATATTTAATATTTTTATTACCTTCCTGAATCACATCCTGTACAGTCAAATCATTGCAGTGTGTTGCCCTGATTTCATTGCCTGCTCCATAAAACTCGGACGAAGCGCTTCCTGAAAAATGTTAAACAATTACAAATCAAAAGAATATGAAAACAACGAAAATGTTTATTTAAACATTATCCATAAAGAAAATTGCAATTTATTGCACACAGAAAACGGATAATCAGGAATGACCATATTAATTCTAAATTATTTAATTGTAAATTTTATTACAGTATATCTAGTTTGCACAAGAGATCTTTTCCATGTTCTTTTACCAAATTTGTCATCATGGAATAGGAAATAACCATAAGCTATTTGCCATTGCATTGAAATTATTACATCAGGTTCCAAAAAAAGAGCTTAACATATGGCTTTATTCCATGACGTGTCTCAATAAACTATTGGACCTCAATATCATTGCTCTTTAAGGATAAAAAATAACATTGGCGAAAATCCAGGTTTGAAGATAAAAATATTTAAATCAATACTATATGTAAATAAATATTTAAACGTATTATCTACCCTTGCCATAACAAAACATATACAGTGTCCTCAAATGTTGTTTATTTGTTTTTTGTTACAAATATTGATTAAAGTAAAAGATTTTATAAAATACTTGTCATGCAGCCTTATGTTTCTGGTCTTGCATGGACCTGTTTTTTCAACCTGATTCATTTGGAAAAATCATCAACCTTGAAATCAATGAGTCTGTAATACACCATCAATTCATAATCTTTAAGACTACATGTTGGACCGTATTAAGTAGCAATATATCACGTATAGACATCAAGATATTACCATTACATTACAGTTTTGTACCTATGATGACACAGTTTTATTGGAAAACTGTACATTTCATTTCCTTTTTCAAGTTGAAAATACAAATTCTTTATGAAATCCTAATGCTTGTAATCTCCATGTTTAAAGTTATATATGAAAACATTGCATTCATCGGTCTAGTAGACAAGATGACATTTCTATAAACTTCAGTTAAACTGTTGCTCTTTTACTTAAGATTATATAGCTGGCATAAAGAGGTAGGATAGCCAATATTTAACCAATAAAACTGCAAAAATTTCATAAATCACAAGTCCTTGCAAATGTTATAAAATCTATTGCTAAATTAATATCATTGATGTAATGATTTCAGAATAAAATTGTCAATTATAATGTTGCATTCATTAATAGCGCTGAATCAGGGAGCATTACATGCGAAAAAAACTTCTGGTATTTTGGTTCCACCACTATGAAATTTTGCCTGATAAATATGCCAACAATTATGATGTCTAAGTGACATCATATACATAGTAGGTATATCAATTTTGCCATACTTGAGAAAACAGGCGATTTTTTCCAAAAAAGTTATTATGCAGATGGATGAGCCTGCATCTGTCACCTGGTATGAAAGAAAACAAGGAAACATTATAAAGGATCTTCCATATATGTTGCTATTCCATGGCCACTATGTTTTTTATCTGAATCAAAATAAGAAAATATTAAAAATGACCTACCATGGATGCATCCTGGGAAATATTGTTAAATATCGCCCAGTGGTTCCAAATATTTCTATGTATCAGCCAATCAGAAAAAAAAACATCCATGGCAGATATGTCTTTAGTACGATTGAGATGAAATGAGGAAATTTTATTAAAAACAAGTCGATATGTGTCCAATGGACACTATGCCCCACCAATGATTAGAAAAGTTATGAAATACAATTAATGCATGTAGTATATTGCTGACTTTAGATATTATTTTTACCAAAG
>JARWCS010000050.1:3659497-3669865 GCA_034783895.1 Geukensia demissa
AAAATATTACTTGATTAAAACGTTTAGATGATCTTACAGAGTTATTTCCCTTAGGTGTATGGTACCCCCTTAAGTTTTCATGAACAGTATTTCATTGGTCACTTGAGTTTTAATGAACAGTACTTAATAGAACTTGAGTGTTCATGAACAATACCTTGGATGATCTTGATCAGAATAACTGGTTGCTGTTACTAAAAAGAAACCAATACCCCTAAGGTTAATTATATTGAAACCAGTCATGGTTGTGTTAACCATTCTTTTGTCAGTAAAAAATTCACAATTTATTATCAGTTTCTCATGTTTACAAGGAGTTTCCCTGACCAGGAGCAAGCTGATTAAAATTCCTGAATTTTTTCCATCTTCCAAAGTCCTGAGTACTTTGGACTGGTCGCTCCAACTTGGAAGTTCAGGAACAGTATTCTCCTGTTAGGTGTGACCAGTGCACTATAAAGGTTTCTATTCTGTGATGTCGCTTTTCAGGGAATTATCATATCATACAATTCTACAACATGCATTAACAAATTAGATATAAATGATAGCACAGTGCCAACACCAAACAGGAGACCTCAGTGAATGTCATTGATAGCTTAGGTCATTTTATTGGTCCCTTGGCTATTCAAGTTATGCAAGTTAAACAGTATGACTGTGTGCTGCATGTTCCTGCAATGTATGAAATTCCATAGAAAGTGCCATTCTGATTTATTCTTACATAATAGTTCATTTTTTAGCTGTCTTGCTGGTATATCATCGATCACAAGTGCTCTGAGATCATTTTTTATCTCTTGAATATTTCCTCTGATCATCTTCAGTATGCTCAATAAGGATTTAATTAAACCAGCTTTTCTCAGTATATTATTAATTTGAAATTAATTTTTATAAGCTGTTTCAAATTGCATTAAGACATTCTCAAAGTAAATCACTTAGTGCATATATATGAAACTACAATAAAATTTTTCATTTTTTTTAAAGTTTGCACACTTTTTATAAGATACAGACTGTTGTCTTTCAAAATTGATTTCTAAATTTAATTTCAATAATTCAAATGATTTAAAGGTATATAGTAAGTCTTGGATATATCATTGAATAGTAACAAATCCTTCAAATCCCATCTCAAAATATATGTGATATGAATTTTGGCAATTAAAACTGAGAAGCCTCACAAGCCCACAGCCTGTTGAATGTGAAAGGTGAAAAAGTGAACCTTTGAGTAAATGTGGACACAGTCTTTTGCTGGATGCAATAATGTGCTGGACACAGTAAAGTGCTGCACACAGTATTACTGTAAATTCTTAAATTATTGCATTAGGTGAAATGCCACTTCACTTGGACAGATCTTTGACAAAAGCCTACAACATGCCTTAATCTACAGAGTCAAAAGCTCAAAACAAGTGTTAATGCAGTTTCCATACAAAAACCCACAACAATTGTTTAAAGGTAAGGTCAAATGTCATTCCCCCTTTGACAATAGGATATCTCAACTAATGTCCAAAACATGCTTAATGTACAAGGCAAAATGTCCCTCAATTTTGATAAGAGGATTATTCAGGCAAAATCCCAAATAGTATCTTTTTTTGCATGTACATATATTTTTGTTTAGTTTATTTATTGTAATTCATGTAACCTCTTGTCAGGTTGGGTAAATTTCTGTTAAATTTTTATAGTTCATTAATAACTGTATTTGTTTTCTTTGATTTTTTTCCTTTGACCACTTGTTGTTGGAGGGTTGGGATTCCATTAACTAGTTTAACCCAACTACATGTCACAAGTGAGGAATTGTGGTCATACATGTTGTAGGTTTGTCATTCTGTTATATGTTATGTTACATGTACATTTTTGATAATATTCAGATAGGAGCGTTATTATTTTACGTATACATTTTTTTAATTAGAGCTTTTCACAAGTAGTGGTATTCAACCCTTGTTGAAGGCTTTGTGGATACCTCTAGATTTGTAAATTCCCATTGTTTTTCTCGTGGTTGGAGAGCAGTTTGTGATCTTTGACATTTACCCCATATCGTTTCATTTCATATTTACTCGGAGGAACAAAGCTATACCATTTTGATTGTAGGCTTTGACCATTAATGGTCTGCACTATATTTACTTTAAAACATTTTTTTCAAATATAGCAAATATAGCACATCCTCTGTTTTTGCAGTCACTCTGACATTTAGCCCATGTTTTCATTTTCATACAAAGGGGTTTTTATCAATATAAATGGATTTTTTGCTTATTTGTTGACTTGTAAAATAAACTTTTTACAGAAAATTGCTTTATTGTAAGTTTTCCAAACCAGTATATATATAAACAAACAAACATATATATACTCCTTGCATGTCAAGAATCCTTCACAATAAGGAGACCTGCTGGTATTCCCATATTAATTTAGAAAATTGAACAAAGAGAATTCCAATAACAGTAAATAGAATCCCTGTAGTATACAGACTAGGTTTATACTATATCATTTATCTTTTTCATTTATATATTGATTTTGTATACAAGTTGTGACTCTTAAAGGGCTTTTTAAAGTTTAAGGTCATCTCTAAAGATTATAACCAATTTATAGTCAGCTACACATTAACAACAAAGACATTTTAACTTAACAATGATAAATTATGTAGCTGCATTTTCAATATTTTTTGTTTTGTTTGCAAAATAAAATAAATTACCTTGCAAATTCAATGCCTCGATCTGTTTTTTTTTTCAAAATCAATAAGAATATATATAGATATATATATATGTATAAGGAAGCCAGTTTATTTGATCTTAAATATACACAAAGAAACAATTCAATACACATTTAAAAATAATCAAATTTAAAATTTGAGAGATCTCAAACAAAGGAAAGAATAATTTGTTATTAATATTGGTATTATATTTTAAAATTACGAGATTTATTACTTAATGGAGGGAATCTTACCTGCTTAAGGATTAAATAGAATACTTATCCTTTGTGTAACACGCATTAATAAGGAAAGGTCCAGTTTTTAAAGTCACATTGTATATAACTTTATGCATAATTGAGTAAGCCTTAATCCTGTTTCTGGTCACATGATTTTTACCCCCAGGAATCTAATTTTATAAAGTTCATTATAGTAAGTCATCCTCCCCTAGCAACCAGATGTAAACAAACTCCAATCATACAGGTGAATCAGAAAATTCATACATGAAAAATTATCCAAGTCAGACAAATGTAAACAAACATGAGAGAATATTTATTTTACATGTATTGTGGTCCTCGGATGAGATTGACACGCAGGATGTAAGATGGGTGGTGATACAAAGAAATTCAGTCTTCCATGGCATCTCCTACTTAAAATCTGTTATTAATGAATACCATAAAGTGAAGGATATCATGTGTGGATTTATTTTCTTAATAATATTTGAAAACTTTTTGCATTTTATATTCTAGTTTATATAAATCAGAAATGTGTCATGACATGGTGAAATAGTCATAAAATGAGGATTTTTAAAATTCCTTTTTAAAGTCAATAGGTTAATATTATTTGTACTCAAGGATCAGCCAAGGTTAAAACCTTTCCAGTGTTGGATATCTTTCATTTTAATTACATGCATAAAAATGTATTTAATAAATCAAAATGTTTACAACAGGTATTTCAGTTCAATAACTTTTGGTCCGATTTTCATGTGCCACTGGTTGTATTTTTTATTCTATTAGTGTACAGTTGCTATCTAATTTTCCAAAAGAGTCTTCCAGGAAATCAACCAAAGTTGGAATTGCCATAAGTTTTAAATCTTAAGAAACCCAGCGATTGCATCTGCCACAGGGTGAGAATATGTGTCCATTATTGAAGGCCTTAGGGCTACATGTAGATAATTTGTAATTTTAACATATTCTGGATGGCCATCTCATAGACAATCATACCACATCTCCTTTTTTCTATAACTGTGCTTTCACAAAGAGGTATTAGAAATACATCAAGTGACAGTGGATGCATGTTTTCAACCTGATTTTGATCATTTGCCTAATCACAGTTTGATCATGAACAAGATCAAAATTAACAGTGACCTGATCCAATTCATGATCATTAAAATAGCAGATGTAAACTCCTACATACTATTCTTGTACATTTACATTTCAAAACAGCTGGATATATGTTTCAAAAAATCTTAAAATTTAATATCTTGCATTCAGTCACTAAAAAGAAATTCCACCAAAGAAGGTTACAGTCCAAACCGTGGTGGTCATCTTTGATCAGGAATAATCATAGATTGGACATTGATATTTTAAGTCATGATCAGGAGAATGATCATGGTATAAAGAATCATAATTGGAATCGTTGATCAGGATCAGGATCAGATTCTTAAAATGCATCCAGCATCAGGGCAGGAAATTATACCATCTTTCGAGTTGTTTTTTTTTCATCAAAGCATGCTATTTCATTGACCTTAATGTTACCTTTAAACAAAAGAGTGGGATTACAGTATCAGTTAACCAAGACAAAACACAAACTGCTGCAAAGAACACAAAAACTTCAAAGATGATATACAAACTGCAGCACATGGCACTAAATCTTCAAAGACAGTTCACAAACTGCAGCAATGGGCACTAAATCTTCAAAGACAGTCCACAAACTGCAGCTTTCAAAGTCAATACACAAACTGGCAGTACAGAACAATAAATCTTGATGGACAATAAACAAAATGCAGCACATGACACTAAATCTTCAAAGACAATACACAAACTGCAGCCTCAAAAGTCAATACACGAACTGCAGCACAGAACACTAAATCTTGAAAGACAATACACAAACTGCAGCCTTCAAAGTCAATACACAAACTGCAGCACAGAACACTAAATCTTCAAAGTCAATACACAAACTGCAATACAGAACAATAAATCTTGAAAGACAATACACAAAATGTAGCATATGACACTAAAATTTCAAAGACATTACACAAACCACAAACTGCAGCACAGAACACTAAATCTTGAAAGACAATACACAAACTGCAGCATATGACACTAAAATTTCAAAGACAATACACAAACTGCAGCATATGACACTAAAACTTAAAAGACAATACACAAACTGCATCATAAGAACATAACCTTGTTTGCCACATTATATAAATTGTGAACAATCTGTTTTCAATATTAATCAAATATGATGATTTAAAATATGTATGATTTATCCCTTTTATTAGTATCCATAAGTAAATAAAATTACTGATCTGAGCAACCATAAAAATACCATTTAACCCTCCACTTCTCAGTTATCAAGCATGAAGTCATAAACTTAATCTATGTCCAAACAACCTATCTATTATTTCTAATCAATTTGTGCTCTTTCTAATTCTATTACTGTGTGTTCTATAAATTAAAAAGTAAATAACAACAAACAGTTTAAATGAGTGAGGGGAAAAGGACTAAAGGCCCACTTTTCTGCCAAAAATCTGTCAACTGTAATATCAATTAAAATTACTGAAAGTAAACAAAAATGTTAAAAAAAAAACAATTACAATAAGTTAAAAAAGAAATATTGTTGTTTATCAAATGCAGACAAAAAAGAAAATTCTACGATTTTCATTGTTTTCTCAGATATGGTCCAGAATATAACGTCAAGATCACATCATAATGATACATTTTCCCTCTAAATGATTTCCCTAATATCACAAATATGATACATTAATTTTAACAATTTTTGGAATAACCTTTTTTTTAATTCTTAATAATTTTTCCCTTATTTCTTTTCCGTTTTTTATTTCAATTGACATGAGGCAGGGATGTATATAACTAAATATTCACTGAATGAGGGAACTTTAAGCTACAGATAAATTGTGAACAGGTTAAATAATTTTTTATCATATTTCATTATTAAATCAATTTTTGAAAAACAATGTCACTGCTTTAACACAGTTTTTAAGATAATATCTGCTAATTTAAAGAAGCCTAATTCAAGGATTTTCCCCATTTTTTCACATAAAATTCATTTTACATGAAATGAATAAATCTAATACATCATACCTTGATATGCATGATGCAGATAAACCTTTAATATCCTCCTGGTTCAAACTTCAACCAAAATGACACCAACTCTCTCTTATTATACAAATACTGTTGTCTTTCCATTTAATTCCAAATAATTACTGGAGATATTTTGCTCAGCAGGTGACTGTATTATACCCTGATAATTATACCTACGTGGGGGAGCTCCAGCCAGGTATTTCAGGTAAACATCAGTCACCTGTAATCAAGCATTTAATGACCAATCAATGGCAGGACAATCAATACAGCCACCACAAATTGTTGATTTTCTTGATTTCATTGATCTCCATCAGCTGTTCAGGATTACTTGATGAAATCAGTTTCTAAATGTTCTTTTTACATTCAAAACATGTATAAGACATCACATGTAAACGTAAAACCCCTGCATCTGGCATAAAAACTTTCACTGATCGATTTCTAATCATGGAAAAATCAGGTAATTCCATACAAGTCCATCTTGATATCAGCAGCAAAGTGAGAAGAAGGGAAGTAATATCGATTCAGAGTAATAAAACACTATAATATTTACAGTTATAAAACCTGCTAGAAACTGTAATTATTAGAATCACATGAAGAATAATTATATGGCTATAATTTTCTTCATTGAAATTAACAGTTTTTTTACGAAAGTCTGTAAAAATATGTCAGGCTCTAAAATGCAATGAAAATCTACTGAAGTGTGTTGGTCTCATGAAATTAAGTTGCTATGCCAAGGTGGCCAAGTTGATCTGCACCAAAATCACAAATCTGGTAAAGGACCATCTGTTTAACATTTCTGCCAAGTTTGGTTGAAATCTGTTGAGTGGTTTCAGAGAAGAAGACGAGTATGTGAAATTTCTATAGTTAAAATAAGTTGCGTCCATTTTGAATTTCTGATCAGCAAACAAATCACAAATTAAGTACAGGACCATCTAACAATCATTTTTTCAAAATAACAATTCAATCCACTTTGTGGTTTCTGACATCAAGATTTTTTAAATTTAGACCCATCAGAACACATAATTGGCTGTGGTGGCCATGCTAATTTCTGATTGGCACCAAAATCACAAATCTGGTAAAGCACCACCTGCTTAACATTTCTGCCAAGTTTGGCTGTAATCTGTTCATTTCTTTTGGAGAAGAATATGAGAATGTAAAAAGTTAACCAATGATGCTACTGATGCTGATGACGGTGACGGCCAGGGCAAAGTGAAGAAAAGCTCACATGTTCCTACTGTCAAGCATTTGTCATGTTTAGAATCATTATGCACTTCCTTATTCAAATGTGAAATTGCAAAATATAATCAAAACACTACTACTAGTTTTAGAAATAGATGGCCACTGTAAAACTTCTTGCTTCTGTTTTTTTATCCCATCAGCAGTTAAACATACAGTCAAAGTCAGCATCTGAAGCATGCTTTGAAGTTGTCATCCCTAGATGCAGCAAGGAAGACCAATATGGATGATCTGGGACATGTCAGTCAGCTGGAATGGACATCAACCATGTTACCTAACCAAGTCATAAATGCATTAAATATAGGTCAAATTCAGCATTTAAGCATGCATTGCAGTTGTCATACTTAGATGCATCATGCAAACCAATATGGTTGATGTGGGAAAAGTCAGTTAGCCAAATGAACTTAAACAAAGTTTCCTAAACAAGACATTTATTGATGAGGTTCATTCCAGTAAGAGGGAATGGACTTTAACCTTGCTACCTTGAATGCTGACACCCTAACTTGGTGAGGTGAGCTAAAAATTGTTTGCTCTGCTTTTCTGTTAGAAGGTAGAACCACCCACATGTGGGACATGTCAGTCAGCTGGAATGGACTTAAACCATGTTTTCTAACCAAGTCATTCATGTGTTAAATATAGGTTAAAGTCAGCATCCAAAGAGTGCATTGCAGTTGTCATCTCTAGATGCATGATATATACCAATATGTTTAATGAAGTTCATGCCAGTAAGAGAGAATGGACTTTAACCTTGCTACTTGAATGCTGACACCCTAACTTTGTAAGGTGAGCTAAAATTGTTTGCTCAGCTTTTTTGTTATGAGGTAGAACCCCTCCCATTAGTACAGCAACAATGTTTAAAAAGACGCTTAATAAAGGAGTTAAATGCACCTACCTAACATATGGCAAATTATGATTTTAAATGAAAGACTGGTGTATGAACTTTCTTTTTCAATTGGTCGTAAGAATTTCCTGTGGTCACGTTTGCTGGAATACCACGTCAAATGATGTTACCCTTGTTTTCTTGCAAACAACTGACCTAACTTAAGAGTGACTGTAATATGAAATGGAATGAGTTTTATCATTTCATTCATGTCTGAGATGTTTATCGTGAACCAATTAAAATATAAAAACACCTTTTGCCGTATATTTCACATTATCTGTACTTTCATAAAACAGTTAATTAACATGACATAAAAACTGTTACAACAGTTACAATTTTTTCCTTTTATTAAAATTTACCAAATGGTTTGTCTAATTCCTGTTCAGAGAAACATTAACTGTTATATTCCCATGCGTTTGCGATAAACATAGTTTCATATAATTGTACGAGTGTCAGTTTTTTGCTACTTTTAAAATGCAAGATCACGTACTATTAAATCCCGGAAAAATCGATTTTATCCGATACGTTCTACATTTAGTTTATGACCTATATATTGATTGATCGACACCCAACTTCTTTCTATAAAATCAGCTAAGCATAATTTGTCATCAATTTGTCTATGAGAACCTCTTTTAGAACCACAGCAGAATCCTGCTTCAAATGACACTCAGGTTAACATCGCCGAAATTTGATTGCTCAACCTGTATCTTCTGCAAAATTAAACGTAGGCCAAAGTTGTGTTTTCTTTGTTTTGCGTCAGCTTGCTGGTAGGTTTTTGAGGTTTAATTTTCAAAAACACACACAAAGAAAAAGTTTCAAAAATTGATAAATGTTGCTTAGCACTTTGAAAATTAACAAAAATCAAAGAAATATGTGGTGTTTTGATAAAATTTTGATTAGCTACACACAGATATATCACTTGAATATTTTTTTTTTCATCTAGAACTTACTTTAAGAATTGACATTGACTCTGAAAGTGCTATGCATAAAAGATTATTTCTGTGTTTTTAATATTGTGTGTGTTTTTTTGCTTGCTGGCTGCTAGGTTTTCAAATCTAGTTTTAGTTGATGTAAAACAAATAAAAAAACAGACACGGCCTTATAAGGAATTTCGCACGCTACACAAAGTTTCTACTGAAGAAAAGGTTAAACAAATCTTTGAATCAGCTAGTCGTCTTAAGGATCCAAAAACTATCGTGAATACGGACAAGTCAAAACATGATCAAGCTTTCTTCTTATTTATAGATTCAATAAAAGATATCTTGCTAGTCCATCAAAAAGGTCCTCTTTATGTCCAATTGTCTCAACAAATTCTGTTCTTTCATAAGACTTATGATATCTATACTACTAGTAGATTTCAAAAAGGAATTCAAAAGCAAAGCAAAGGGGCAGACAAAAATCGTTAAGTCGGAAGACAGACAAGACCATGGCCAACAAAATGAAACGAGACAAACACAGAACATACAACACTACACTGAACACTGAAGCTGGTAGCACGAAACCTACAAAAACCAGGGTGAGTTCAGGTGCTCCGGAAGGGTAAGCAACTCCTGCTCTGCACTAGAGGCACCCGTCTTGTTACTCAGTAGTCAATACCAGGTGTATAGTCACAATCGATGTTAGTCACAACCGGTATAGGAACGGATTTGTATTCGTGACAAACGGAAGATATCCATTGTCATTTGTGAAATGGATATTTCGTACCGGTCAACCAAATCATGATGCCTTACTCTTGCGGAATAAGGTTAACGAAATGGTGATTCCTATGGATGAGTTTCCACGCTCAGCAGAAGCATCACTGTTTTTTTCCTTGTCTGATAATAACCTTCAGCTTTAGCAAAATTTATGCTTTGGCGTTTTGGAATATTCCACCTACGACAATATTTACGGTGATTACGAGGTTGCGCAAGTAAGGATGTCATCCCATCTCCCCAAACCTCCACTTAGCTCCAAATATGAATTTGGATTGCAAAAAGGTAAATATAGCACAGAGCCTCTATGATTTCTGGAAAGATATATAAAAATAGGAGATGTCTTCCGGCTTTCTTCAAGAGTTAGTTTGCTCTTGTTAAGGCCGGAATTTATGTAGCAAAGCGTGTATCTGCCTTGAACAAAATTTGGGTTGCACTGAACTTGGTCCATGTCAAGGCAAGGAGAATTTTAAAATGAATTGACAAAGCAGGAAGTCGAGGAAAACGAAGAAAAAGATTCTTATGAAATTGTATGTAAAAACCAAAAAGTTGTGTTGAACTTCAGCTCCTCTTAAA
>JARWCS010000050.1:3725870-3736967 GCA_034783895.1 Geukensia demissa
CCCTAACCTGGGACAGTGGTGTGACAAAACAACAATAAAAACACACTATAAAAATCGGTTGAAATGAATTTAACACTACTTTACCTAACCCATAGGGTCCAAGGCAAGCTCCCCACAACTCAGTCATTGTTAGTTTAACTGACCCATAGAGTCCAAGGCAAGCTCCCCACACCTCAATCATTGTTAGTTTAACTGACCCATAGAGTCCAAGGCAAGCTCCCCGCACCTCAGTCATTGTTAGTACAGCTGATCCATAGGGCCCAAGCCAAGCTCCCCACAACTCAGTCACTGTTGAAATGAATCTTGATAAAAATGTACAAAACAAGTTACTGGCAGGTTTTGATGGAATCTAAGATGGCTGCCAAGGAGGAACATATCCTATCACTGAACTCTATGGGAAAGACATCCACATAACTCCCTCCTGAGGACAGCTGATTGGATTGCAACCTAACATGACATTAATATATTTATAAATGATAAAAGTCTGGTGTTGTCATCCCATCAAAGATGCCAACCATATCAGGATATTTGTTTAAAGTTGAACCTATGAGAAATGTATACAAGTTACCAGGTTCTTCTTGAGAACCATTGAATAGTTTTAATCCAAAGCAATCGCTATATTCTATATCAAGGTCATTTCATATTGTTGTTACTTTTTGCTGACTTGTAATCAAAGGTGGTCACGGAAGATTTAGTTTAGTTTTTGCTTAGAAGCTATAGAGCCAACAGAGAAAAATATTGATTCTCATCACAACTAAACATTCCAGAGAGAACCTTGAAAGTTAGGAACTTCTATTTTATTTTTAAAAATAATTTGACAAAACCACAAACATAGTTACATGTATAAGGTGCTGTTATGTCAATTGCCTTATCCTGCTAGGCAATACATGCAGTTAGTTCATAGTTCAAACAATTATTCTTGACAAAATAAAAGACAATTTAGTATCTGGTAAGAGATGTAAGCAACTTTGAGTACTAATCCTAGTCGATCTCTATACTCCATTGGGAAGTTAAAGTTTTAGATTGATACTATCAAGTGAATGTTCAATACATTGGAGTTTGGTATTTTAGGTTATTGGGCATGTCTGTATAATAAATGACTTCCTCTCTCATCATTTTACTTTTCTGGGTGCTGCAATAGTCTATATTTTGCCAGCCATCTGGCAATTTGACAGTAAAATGCATTAATTTTCCCACTCATTCATATTTTCATCATCTCTAAATGTATACCCATTGATAAATAGCACATCTGTGAAAGGTTTGACAGGAAATTCCAGTAAAACAATATATAGTTACACATTATCACTGCACAGCTGGCGGTAGACAAGCTTCGTCTGACCTCCTAATGACTGGCACACGACAACACAAGTGCTGTGGTATTTCATTCACTCCCAAAGTCAAATACACTGACATTAATTGAAGTTTAACAAGATGATTAGGTTTAATGGTTTTGGTGTGGTTTCCAGACATATGCTCAATTAAATTTTGTTGCATTTATATGCATGGAACCTTTTACAACTGTATTAGTTTCAAAGTGCAGATTTTAATACTCAGTAATAAATTCACTAGGTTATCTACTTTCTCGTTTCTTCTTGCATTTCAATACAATTCCCAATAAATTTTATATAACAGAAATTTGGTTTGCATTCCTGATTCTAAACTCTTTGATACAATATACCTGATGTCTGTAAGGATACCAAGGTAGATTTAACATGCAAAGATGATATATTTGTGAAAGAGCTGAAAAGAAAAACTGACAATTGAATAGAAGAAATTTAATAAACTAAATGAGAAATAGGTATATAAGTTTGGAAACCTTGAGCAGTGTTTGCACCATGGTTCAGGTTGAATGGCATGAAGTCTGTTCCATGTTGAAGAAAGAATCTATAGTTTTTTGCCTTAACTCCAGTTAAAGGATTGTTAATTCATAACATACAAGAAGACAGTGTCTAGAATTACCAAAAAACCAAACAAGCCTATATATCACGAAAAATTTAAGGTTAAACCACACAACAACCCTTCTAATATCAGCTATTTTGAGTGCTCTTTTAAAAAAGCTCAACAAACAAATAATACAAAAATTATAAGAATTTCTCAGATAAAAGACATCTTTAAGCAATATGGTTCTGGTTATTTTTTAAGGAGTCAGCAAACAAATTTTGGAAAATATATATAAAAAGTTTGAATAAAGATGTCATATAATTAGGTTAAGCATATAATAAAATGTGTGTTCATCTTTCCAACATTGTAATTGGTAAAATTCCATGATTGCTTCTTTTTTTTTTTTGGCTTATGGGTGATCTTAATGTCGTGAACTGTATATTTCATTTGTTCTGTGATTGTAACTAGAAATTTATCAAGTTTTACTGATCTTCCTATATTTAGCCCCTAGCGTGTCCGATGAAGGTAAATACAGAAAAGAGCTTTATACACAGTAAAATTTTGGCTTTTAAATTTTTGTTATAAACATATGTTCTGGCATATATTCCATAATCTTTCTATCAAATTTTATTCTTTTTCAGATTTTTAGAAATAGAGAGTAGTGGAAGAAAGGATGAGATTCGATTCCATTACACTCACGACCAACAGATTCGTGTTGAAACATTCCCATATAGACTTGCCGACAACAAGTGGCACAAGTTAGCACTAAGTCTGTCTGGCACACATTTAACTTTGTTAGTTGACTGTGTTAAAATTTATGAACGTGTGATACAAACAGTTGATAGAGAATCTACATTAGGGAATATTAATTTATATGTTGGACAAAGAAATAGTCAACTGGCACAATTTAGGGTAAGTGAATAGTAGCTTTGATAGCAAGTTTCTTGAAGGGCTAATAACTCTTGAATATAAAAAAGTCACAAACTTTCAATTTCATCTGAAGCAACTTATTTTAAAATCCCTGCGTCAAAATGTTTTGGGAATATAGGATTCATCTTTACTGTTCATTAAATTATCTGTTCATTTGTCACACTTTTCAGTTGAAGTTTTCTTAACTTGCAATTATGGGAATGATTTGATATTTGATCTGAAATTTGGTAATGAGGTAGTTGTATCATGTGACTTGTTAGGCATCTTCTTCCTGTATGCTATACCTGTATGTATCACTGTAGTCCATCACCTATATGGCATGAATTCTTGCCTGACTTTGTACCATACAAAAAGGTTTGCATTTGACTTGCATAGCATGTGATAAGTTTTGTAAGTTACCTGGCTAAGGTAGATGGTTCTCTCCAGGTACTCCAGCTTCCTCCACCAGTAAAACTGCCCGCCACAATATGACTGAAATATTGTCGAAAGTGGCATTAAACCCCAATTAAACAATTTCTTAGCAATGGTGATATTTGCTCATTCTGTTTCTGATCCTTGAAACTGAAATGATTTTATATTTAATCTGAAGCATAATGATGATAAGTTGCATTGTATTAGTGATTTTATTTCTAACTTGTTGGGTACCTACTTCCTGTTTGTTTTGACTGAATTTTTCCTTATCCAATATAAATTATCCAAGTTTTTTTGGCTACTGGTTACTTTGTACTTTGTATGAATCATATAAGGGATTTACAGATTTGTGAGGCTTTTGCTCTCTGTTCATAATTCATTGATCATTTATAACTATAATTTCACATCATGTGGGATAAAAAAATTTTATGCCCATTTTGCAAAATTTAGGAAAAAATAACAAGACGAAGGATATATGGATAACAACTTATAGCCACACAGAAGGTTACCCGGTAGGCGGGGGTTTCAGTTGTGATCGACAGATCCCCATCTTGTTTTTTTTTCTCTTAGCTCTAATTGTTTGAAAAAACATGGCTAGGTATTCAATATAAATACAATAAATGGCATTTATCATGATTGTCACTGTGTTCTTACCTTGATGTTATAACAGAGGTTTTGCATTATGATTAGTTGTTATAGTAAATGGTAAGAACTGTTTTATCCTTATGGCACTCAGAGGCCTATAATGTTTTAAATTGTAGTCAAGGAAAACTCAGAAACAATAAACTACATGTACCATTGTGAAACATTTTAAAAGATTGACTGATTGATTGATTGTTGCTTAACGTCCAGCGGCAAATATTTCATGCATATTTAAGACAAAAGCATATTAATGAGTGATGATTAATGAACCCTGCTTTGTACTAGACTGACATGCTGAGCTAGATTTTTAACTGCTCGCTAGCTCTGACACAAAAGCAAAATTTCTGCTGGAAGACATGTCCCTTTACCCAGACACATTATTCTGACTCTGGGCTGACCCGTTTTTGTTGTAACATCTAGATGCTGCATGCTTGGTGAAGAAGCAGCAAATACCAATTTAAATGTCTTGGGTTTGACCCGGCTGGGGATCAAACCAATGACCTTCCCCACTCAAGGCAAACACACTAACCATTAGCATTACATTTTGGTTCATTTTAAAAGAAATAATACAAAGACTCCTGAAATTGAAAGAGGAAACATAATAGTTTCATGTATCCACATGAATGTCACATATGACAAAAATTATATGAATATGTCGAAAATATTTCTGGTAGTTGGTAGGGCTTGTTATTTAAGGAGTGTTAGGTTGGTAAACATTTTTCATCCCAGACTTGCATGGCTCTGATGAATACAGCTTCTGTTGAAACGGCTGTATTAACAGGGATGATAAAGTGATGATTTTATTCAGCTTATCATAAAGAAATGAGTATACTGTCATGTAGTAATTAGTATATTATACCAAAGAATAGATTCAAAAGAAATTCCTGCAACAAGCAAAATGCTCAGCATTCTATATCTCTCTGTAACAGACAAGACAGATTGGGAATATAATTGGTCTGTTCTTCTATTGATCACATTTGCCTTCAAAAGAGGAATTATGTAAGAGGTCAATGAACTAATTATGTTGGTGGTGCTAAAATGCCTTTATATGATGGTAAAATTTTGGGGTAAAAAATAATAATGGATTGAAAAAAATTTGACACTACCACTTCCGGTCTGACAGGTGAATTTGAATCCTTCTTGTAGCCCAGGGTCGACATTTGGGGGACAACAACAATCTGGATGTGATCTAGATTAAATACAAGGATGTTGTCACAGAGTTCAGGAACTTTTTTTTGGTTTGCTGGCCTTCAACAGGTTGCTTTTTGGTTTCTCATATTTTAGATAACAATGAAATTAGCACCTTAAAGAATTAGGGGAAAAGAACAAGTTTCAAAGAATTTATATGTTGAATTTGTTATTTGTTATATATATTCACTAAAGTATGAATTTAAGACATTTGTAGAAACTTTGTAATCAATTACATATAGATATCAGTATTTATATCTATTGTAAAGTATGTACAGAAAGTGGTACGTGATGAAACAAATTTTCTCATCACTTATAAATGTGAATTTTATTCAGATGAATTCTATTTCTGAATTCTTATTGATAAAATATCAGTTTTCCCCTAATATCACACAAGTTTTACAGCAGTTTCATGTAAGATGATGTGAGATGTGACTAAGAGAATGATATATTTGTAGTTTTAATGTTCAAAATGGCAAGTTTGAAAAAGCAATGAAATGGAAGATAAGATCAAAAAGAGAAGAAGAACCCAAATAAACAGTGATGGTTTCTAAGATCATGTCTTGTCCAGCAAAGATAAGCTTTGAAAGATGGATTTATTTTGATAGCTGAATCAGTTTTGAAAACTAAATCAAAGTTCATGACCTTATGCTAAGTATCAAAGCTCTGTTTTCTTTGAGATTTTATGCTGCTAGAAAATAGCGACACTCATGGAGCTCTTTTATATATATTTCATAGTCCACCTGGGCACAAGCCAATATGATGGGCATTCCTAAAAATAAAAATTTTTAACAAAAGCTATTACAATATGAATGCATGATCAAAATGTTGTGATATGGTCCTTAGATGACTAGCTTTTGAGTTTTGAACTAGCAGACAGCATGTACTCTTTCGAAGTCAATACTTTTGTTGTATCATGTATTAGTTTGTTGTTGGTTTTCAGAATAAATCTCAAATGTTAAATCTACTCAACCGATTTTTATAGTGTGTTTTTATTGCTGTTTTGTCACACCACTGTCCCAGGTTAGGGGGAGGTTTGAGCACTCAACAACCAGTTTAACCCCACCACATGCTTATGTGCCTTTCCCAAGCCAGGAACCTGTAGTCCAGTGGTTGTCGTTGTTACATATAGTCATTTATTTTTATTTTTTCACAATTTTTTCAGTAGATTATTTCGATTGTCATGTTTTATGAATAGTTTCACATTTTGTATTTTGGGGCCTTTTACAGCTTTCAATATGGTGTGGACTCTGGTTTATTATTGAAGGCCATTATGTGACCTGTAGAAGTTTTAATTCGACTGTCATTTGGTGGATGGCTGTCACATTGACAATCATGCCACATCTCCTATTTTTATAGCTTACATCCAGACTAACTGGTACATTAATGTCCTGCATTCTCTGTTACTAAAAACAATGTCATATGAGATCTGACAGAAATAGACCCAGTCTTAACAGACTTATAACATGAACATGCATTTAAGAGACTTTTATGGAAGAGTCTGATTATGACATGTCAGACAACATAAATATCAGGGTATTTTTAAAAACAAGAATGATAACTGTATGACCAGCTGTTGTCTATGTGGAATGATATTTATGATGGTTGGTTTGTCTAATGACTTTAATGACCGCAATGATCCCTACATTCAAAAATAAGGCAAGACTAATTTACCCAAAAATTCTTCCCAAATTAGCAAACTAGTTGGCAAAATTTTTTTTCATGATTAAGGAAATTTTGATTTGAAAAAATTATAATTTGCTGAAATCCTGGGGAGTTCAAATATCAAATACAATACAATTTTATTTTTCTATATTATTGGGGTTTTATGTGTTTCAAATAGTTGCTTATTGTTCCATTCTATATAATCTGTGTGAAATAAACTTATTTTCCACACTTGAAGCTCCAAAGCTGTATGTATGTGATAAAGTTTTAAATGTGTTACATTTTAATTTTTAAATTTTTTTATTGGGGTGATTTAGAGCTTTTCACAAGTAGTGGTATTCCACTCTTGTTGAAGGCCTTGTGAAGATCTCTAATAGATTTGTAAATTCCCTCTATTTTACTCATGATTGGAGTGCATTCTCTTGATATTTACCCCATATCTTTTCATTTTCATATAGATGATGGTCTTTCACTAAACAATGATTGTTTTGATGATTATCTTCACCTTATCTACTAAAATAAAGTTAAAATTAAAGACCTAACAGACATGTCTATTCAAAGTCAGTCAGTCTAGAATTAAAAAATAGAGAAAGGCTTCAGATGACTTTGATTTTAAAATAGTCAATTTCAATACATTTGCCTGGTTGGCTGAGTGGTCTAGGTAGTTGATTTAAACCTGTACAGATCACTGTTGTCTATCACCTATACAGCGTGAGTTTGTACCATGCAAAAAAGGGTTGTGTTTAACTTGCATCGCACATGATAAGGTTTGTCAGTAACCTGCCCAAGGTTGGTGGATCTCTGCAGGTACTCCGGCTTTCTCCACCTGTAAAACAGACTGCCGCAATATGACTGAAATATTGTTGAAAGTGGTGTTAAACCCCAATCAAACAAACAAACAATTCATTCATTGGCAGTCACATTCCAGCTTCCCCAGGATATGACATATACATCTTTAAACTCGTACATTTTTCAAGAGCATGTGTCCAATACAGTGTTTTGTAGACAGAGCTGAGTCATCGACACATCAACTGCTCAAACAGGGATATGTTGCTCCAAAGTTGAAGTCATCACTCCAGAAATTGTACAGTTAAAACCACAATTTTGTTTTGCAGTATGAATATCAGTTTCACATATGAAGTCAGATGTTTCCCTGTGAAGTTAAGAGTAACCTAATAACAGCTGTTCCCTTTCCTTGTCTGAAGGTTGTAATCCCTCAAAGCCTTCCCCTTTATCCTGAAATGACTAAATTGGCAGTGCTGCAGGTGTCTTTTATGAGGCAGGAACTGCTTACACTTTTGGACCAGCTGAATTCACTTCTGATTGTTGGTGGGGTCTGCATTGTTCATAGTTGTGTGTAAGTTTTTAGTTGTAAATGTAAACTATATGTTGTATTCCGTCTTGTTCATGTTCCAGAGTTGCTGTGTCTTTCCACCTATCTCCTTTTTTCTGGTCTTTTAGTTTCCTCTTTCACCCTGGTTAAATATTTTGAAAAATTTTATCTTTAAAGGCTTAGTCTTTGTGATAAACTAATAAATATATTTATTTTTACACAGTATCATGTTATATGTTGACATTGAAGTCTAGATGAATTCAAAGTTTGAAAAATTTTCTTTAGATGCTAAATTTGATTTCAGAAAGAAAAAAAAATAGTAATAAGAGTTTTGATGAGAATTTTGTTCATTTCACATCATCATTAGTAAATTTGATCATGACAAATTAGCTAATGAAAAACCTCTTAAATTAAAAATGATCTAAAAACAGAAAGCTGAATCGTTATATCTATGCCTGACGAATATAAGAATTATAGAAGCTTTGTAAACAATTAACCGAGAAATTGTTTACCTTGAAGAAAGCTGTATGCTGTATGCATGCTCAGAGGTTGTATAGTATGAAATATAATAGAAGTAGAAAGATGTTTGGCAAATTTTTTCTGTTATGTAATGATCATTCTGATGTCATGACAAAAATGTAATGACATCATATAGATATTCTTTCATAAGGTATAGACATACATATAAAAGTAAACATTTGGTGTAGATGTCAAGGAGAAGATGCCAGATCTCACCAAGCAGATATATCGAAGTTAAAATAAAAGGTCTCCACAAGGCTTTCAACAAAGATAATATCCTGCTCCTTGTGACAAGCTCAAAATTGCCTGATTGAAAACTAAGTGTAAATGTAGAATGACAGGAAAAACCCCAATATAGAAAAAGGAGATGTGGTATAATGGCTATGGAACAACCATCCAAAACATATAAATTAAAAACATCTACAGGTTGCCCTAAGACCTTTTATAATGAACAAATATCCACACCCTAAGGCAAGTTGTAAAAGGACCCAAAATAAAATTTAATGATATTCAAATGCCAAATGTTTAGTACCTGGCAGTCCACATGCAAATTCTGAAAAAAAGTCATACACTCAAAAAAGGCATCAAATATTTAATTTGATATTTTTATTACCATAAGATACAAATTAAAGAATAATTAGCCATTTTTGCCAACCAGCTTGTCCAGGGTAGATATGGCCTGAAACATTTACAAAGGTTTTACTTCAAAAGAGTTATCTCCCCTGTATGAAATTTTTCCATGCTTTTTTGTAATCTATATCTCCCATGGACAAGCTAATCTAGCAAAATGCACATAAAATGACATTCTGAACAAATTAAATTTAAAATATATGAGGCTTTTTTAAGGATAGATCACTTTTTGCATGATTATGTAGAGAAGCACTTAATGAAATATATATAAAACAATCAAAGTGACATTAAAAATGGTTCAAAACCAAGATGGTGCCATGAGTACCCCATCTGCATTTGTTAACTTGACACATTTCAATCATTTTCTCTTATACTGCTAGGTCAGTTGGAACTGAACTTAGCAGGAGTATTCCATAGATGGTACACTACCAACCCTATGAATTGTTGGTCTGTAAGATTTTCAGCATAGTCACCACATGCAGCAATAAGCTTTGAAATGGTTAAAACTTTGAAAATCTTGTGGTTAGAATCTCACAGCTTAGCCAATTAAATTGTTATATGGTCAAACCAAAGACATTAAAATTGGTATTTGCTGCTTCTCCACCAAGCAAGCAGCTTTTAGGAGTAAGAGCAAAGACTGGTCGGCCAGGAGACAGAATAATGTGTCTGGGTTAGTGAGCTAGCATGTTAAAAATCCAGCTCAGCCTGTGGATCTAGTACAAAGCAGTGTTCATTCATCATTATGCATTAATATTTGCCATTGAACGCTAAGCAACATTCAATCAATCAATCAAGAATTTTTAAATGTGAAAATGATCAATTTTCTTGATGGTTTTCTCCATCAACATTCTGAACCTTTGACTATTGAACACTCAAGATGGTCTTCACATACATTTAAGAACTTATGGGATTTCCCCTCAGATGTTTTTGTCTGATATTATCCAGTTTATCCTTGGTTGGTGCCCTTTAAGAATAATATTCTCAATGTCTGCCATAGTGGAACTCAGTTTAACATCAGAAACTTTTAATGACTATTATCTTGAAAATTAATTGAAAGCTGATGCAATAAAATACAAGTCAACTTGACCAAACTTTTCATCTGACTGATTAAAGGAGTTATTTCCCTTGAATGAATATGTAATTATCTTGAGAACTATGTGGTCTTTCCATTAATCAGGTTTTTGTAAAATTTGTCTGCTTATAGGTAAGTATCTGTAAACTTTCCATTAATGCGTAATACTGTAAATTCAGAAATTATTGCATGCTTTTTATTATTGTGATTTTGAAACTAAAATCCGAAATGTGAGACAAATAAATGCAATTGTAGAGAAAACCTGTTTTTAAACTAGTTAGAAGATATAGGAATGCAAGTTCTTATTTTTGTGATTATCACCTGCATCATTCGCAATAATAAAAACATCGCATTAATTTCTAAATTTACAGTATATTGGCAAAACAAAATATAAGGTAATTGACATTTTAAAAACACATTTCGAAATTGATATTGCCTGTGTCCTTGTTGTCTTATTAAAGATTTAAAAAATAAATAAATAAATTTTGCTTTTTTTAGCTATATTCAGATATTTACCTTAAAGGGGTGGTAACTCTTTCAGAATATACAAATTATGTATGCAATCTTATTACATGAAAATCTGTAATAAGAGATGGGAAGAAACTATACACAGCAAGGTAATGTAATTGTCTGCTTTAATTTTTAAAATCATTTAAATACATCACAACTTCTTATTATACTGAGATTGGTTTTTATACGACCGCAAAAATTTTGTGGTCGTATTATGTTATGGGCATGTCGGCGTCGGCGTCGGCGTCGGCGTCGGCGTTGTCGTCCGTAGACAGTTGGGTTTCCGATCAATAACTTTAGTTCTATTATTTGGATC
>JARWCS010000050.1:3744437-3759156 GCA_034783895.1 Geukensia demissa
TTTAACTTGTTTTCGTCCTGAATATGCATGAAATATTTGCCACTTGACGTTAAACAACAATCAATCAATCAATCAATCATGGGATAAAGGTGTCATACCTTTTACTGAAAATGTATCTAGGTATGTCGTCATTTTAAGTGTAAAATATTATCGATTTGAAAAAAGCCGATTTCTGAAGTGAACTATGTGAACAGTTAATAGGTTATTTACAACTATCATGTAAACTTGACATTATATTGTTAAGGTTCTATGAAGAGGCAACATTATGCAGCATTTGATCATATTTATATAGCTCACCCTTTCCTGTTTGATATTTTTGTTATTATAAGTGATTCCTATAATCCTAACAAAGTTCACAGAACTTCTGACATCAGTAAAGCTGTCAATTAATGAAAACATTTATTTAAAAAGTAAGTTTAGAAACCTTTGCCCTTTGTTATCTCCATGGTTTATTTGCTAAAAAGTGAAATAAATTAAAAATATGGATTTTGTACCCAAGGATAGATGGTTTGTTGGAGATAGCAAGGCTTTCAATGGTTATTGTCTCAACGCTTTGAAGGTTTAAAACATGTTCAATAATATCTATCTAAAAACGTCTATGCCTATTGATGTGAAATAAGGTTCAAATCAAAAACAATTTCAAATTTCCTCACTAACCTTTGATGTCTTATTTTAAATAATTTGTTTTAATAAAATAGATATGAATAAAATTGTTTATTCTTTTTGATGTAAATTGAAAATAAGTTATAGATAAAAATAAATTTAAAGATGCACAGTTAAATATATTTTATTTTTTTCAAAAAAAATACAGGTGCTTTAAATTTATCAGCATCATAAATTCGGTATATTTTACTGTGCAGCAATTGAGTTGAAATCTTATTGAGATAAATTATTCATTTACGTAATACTTCCTGTTAATTTAGTTTTATTATTATAGAATAATTTGTTGGATTGACTGAAGGTGGTATTTCATGCCTGTCAGTGGTTTTCATGCAGTGTAAGGAAATACTTAGATTTTCAAGAAAATTCAGTTCAACTCTAAAAAGATTTTTTAAATCAGGACCCTGCATTTCTTAGTTTCATCTCTTAGCAGAAAATTGCCTCTTTATTAGTTGACCTGGCCATAGGACATGTGAGCTGTTGCCCTCAACTGGTGTCCGCCATCTATAAACAGTTTAATCTTCTCCTCTAAAACCATATGCCAAATGGAATCAAACTCTACAGGAAGCATCTATGGAAGGTCTTTTACAAAGTTTCCTTGTTTCATCCAGACTACAAACATGGCTTCCATGGTCATTTCTTGATTCTGTTCTCTTCACTAAGATAGGAAGCACCTGTTGGTGGTCCTTCACAAAGTTTCCTGGTTTCATCCAGATCGGACTACAAACATGGATGCCACAGGCAATTCTTGTTTCTGACCAGAAAAAATTGTATTCCCCATGACAAAGTCAACATAAAAAAGCCAAATGCATCATAACCAATCTCTTACCATTATTGAGATATACAGGGTCCAAAAAAAGTCATGCCCTAATTTATTTTTAAACTTTTTTATTTCTCAACAGATTTAGATTTTGTTTTTGTTTTTTTTTTTTGCAAATGATTCCTTATAAAAAATGCAACAAAAGTTACTCCAAGCATATTTAAAGCAATTACTTTGCATTAAAAGGGGTCAAAGGGTTAAAAAGTGATTTTGCAATTTTTGTTTTTCATCCGATTTTGATAGGGTTTTTTTGCATCTGCAATTTTTACCTTTATGTGATTTTGATGGGGGTTTTTCCAAATCATTTCTTCTGAACAATGCAACAAAAGTATTGCCAGCTTTGAGGATGACGGGGTCAAAATGATCACTGATCCTGTCATATTACTGTGTCCAGCACTTTACTTACGTTCAGCACATTAATGTGTTCTGCAAAATATGGTGTCCAAACATACCCAAACATTCATTTGTTCAACTTTCACGTGTCAACGTGCTGCTGTCATATCATGCTGCATTTGCAAAGCACCTCAGTTTTCATAACGAAACAACTTTTTGTTAAACAGAGAACTGCTTTGTATTTTCTGATTTGTATTCCCACTTTGTAAAATCTTTTTAAAGCACTGCATAGAGACATTTTTTAAATAACAAAATTCTGGTGCAGTGACATTGTAAATGGTTTCATAATAACAGAATATATATATGTTATGTAACTTTTATAAACTGTTAAACTCAATGTAGGAATTGTCAGGTCTCTCTTGTCTAAATATTATCAGTTCTGACACCTGAAAATGTTTCACTTTCAGCATTCCATGGCTAAATATTTTGTTTTACCAGTAGTTAGCAGTATTCTATCAAAACATTCTTGGTAGTCTCAGTATTTTGTATATTTTGCCATCTTGTAAAGTTCATAGAAGTAGGAGGCATGTCTAAATATTTTGCATTTTAGCACATTATCTGACAAGATATTCATTTATCATAATACATGCCTAATCTTAGACAGAAAGTCTAAATATTTACCTTTCATAACCTATTACAGCAAACAGGTTGATGTATCCAAAATCAAAACATTCTACAAGTTTTCCTAATATGAAGGCAGCAAAGTAAATCACAAAATGTCAATACTGTCTTACAGCATTATATCTTAGTTACATCTGACCAGCCAATATGGCATTGTTGATTTCAGAGATTATCGCAGAAATCTGGAAGGAAGTTTCTTATTTTAATCAGTTTATGTAGAAAAAAGCAAATATGACTTGTAAGGATTTTGTTTTTATGCCCCCGGCCGCTTAGCAATTGGGGGCATTGTGTGTTACCATCATCTGTATATCTGTCCTTACATATCTACATACATCCCAAAAATGGTTTCTGACCAATAACTTATAAGAACTTCAATGGATGGAATTATTTGAAATTGGGATATATTTTTGAGGACCTATTGACTGACCAAGTTCAAATTTAGTTAATGTTCCAGAGTTATGCCCTTTCATCAAATTTGAGATTCCACAGAATGATTTGAAAATCTTTATTTAGGACCATAAATACAGATCAAGGTTTAATTTTGCCAGGTTGACTTTTGTCATTCCAGACTTATACCCCTTGAAATAGCTGTATTTCATCTAATTTGAGGTTATTGATCAATAACTTTAGATAACATCAATAGAATGATTTGAATTTGGAAAAGGTATTGTGGATCAATAAATATAGACCAAATTCGTATTAAATGAATTTCACTTCTGTTGTTTTGGTGTTGTGCCCCTTGAAATGGCCATATTTCATCAAATTTGAGATCTTTCATGGAAATATTCTAAATTTGGATATCTTGTTGAGGACAAATAAATATAAAAGGAGTCAGCATTTGATATTTTTCACTTTTTTGCCAGAGTTTCTTGCTTCAAATAGCTGTTTTTGCCATGCCTGTTACTGGTAGGCATTAGGCATTTTTATTTTTTAATGAGGTGTCAGGAGGGAGTTTTGGGGTATTTAACCTTTTGCCTGGCATCTATGTCATGTATGTCCAATGGACAATTCAATAAATGATAAAATTTTCAATTGCTATATTGGTTTCAGGCCCATTTGCCTCTGATGAAAATCTTATTAATTATAAAAATGACTATTTTCAAGAGAAGTGTGGTGGCTCATCAAAGCATAAGGTGCAATATTCCGTATCATCTCCAACCTGCGATCCAGTCCACTTCTATATAAATCAAAAGTTGGTCTGTTTCACTTATAGTTATAACTAAGTAAGACTGGTGTTTGTTCTGTTTTACCAAAATTTTCCTGTTATGTATTTATGTAATATTTACATGTGTATACCAAAAAAAAACATTTCTCCAATAGTTGATTATAATTATGTTTGAAAGTTTTGTAAAAAATGTAAAAAATTCAAAATTTTGAAAAAATGTAAATCTTTTTCGTTGCAGCCAATTGTTTTTTCCAAGGGAAATATTATGATCATGGTGTATCATACAGTCCAAGTGCTTGTGTAGCATGTAGATGTAATGTAAGTAAAACTAGCAATCTGTGTTTTGTCACAAGGCTTTTGTAAAAGTACATACCACCTTCAAGTACAAGAATTTATTCATTCTTGAACTCTTTAATGTGAAAAGTACTGATTTTGATATACAATCAGTAAATCTACTCATTAGCCTTTAAGCTCACCTGGCCCAAGGCCATGTGAGCTAATGTCATCACTTGGCATCTGTACTCATTGTCAACCATCCATAAAATTTTACATTTTCTTCATCTCCTCTTGAACTGCTAGGTCAAATAGAACAAATAGATCGGACAAAAACATGGCTGCAATGGACAAATCTCATTTCTGATTGGCTGATATATTGAAAAATTTTCTCAAACATTCAAGGAATTCTGACATAAGTGAGGGTCTGCAAGACTGATTGTTACATGTTTCATACAAAAAAATTGTAATTTTAAGACTGTCCTTGTAGAAATCATGTCAGATCATATGATGGTGCTACATGGTAAATTTAAGCCAACCGATCGTAAAAATCAAGGCAGATCCTATTTTATGTGTGACTGTGACACATGGTAAATTTCCTCTAACAATAAAGATTACACACGCAAGTGAATCCTGCTTGGTGTTGTCCCAGCACTAGAAGATTTTTTTGTTTTTTGACATCGCTTCTTTAGGAAAATCAACACACTAGGAACAATTCTCAAAACATCTGATGTCACAAAGCAAACGTGCAGTAACAGCAGGAGTTACGGCTAGATGGTAATCTATTTTTTGTTCCAATGATATCTATAGTAGTAAAGAATAGGAATTTTTCTTTATAAAGTTGATGCCTTAGAAAATTATATCAATATTCCTTAACAAATCAACCGATTGTGTACAGATCAAAAAGTTTTCTCTTTTTTCCCTAAGTTTTTGGTGCTTTCTGTATAATTTATTTAATTTTATCAGTTTATTATGATACAAACCTACATTTTTTATTTTTGTTTTTTGAAACTCTTGAGTTTGTGATGTGAAATGGATAAATTATTTCTGGAAATCAAAATTTGGCATTTCCGACCCACTTCCTTGGTCTGCAATGAACATCATTTTAAACATTAACATTTTTTCTGTTTTGTGGTAGCCAGTATCATGTAGAATGATAAATCTGTCCTTTTAATTGATGTGGAATTGCTAGATATTACTGTAAGCCCAGCTACTGGTCAAGAGCATGATCTTTGAATTAGAATTTAATGTTTTTCTGTTAATTCTAGGTCCAGTCTTCTAACAAATTATTATAAGATAATGTAAGAGAAGTCTAAATATGTGCTGTATTAAAGCTTTATAAATATAATGCTATCAAACTATCAGGTATTGATTTAATGAAAGAGTACTACATTACTAATTTGTTTCAACCTTGTTCAATTTAATATAATTGGACCCCACAGCATTAAACATCAGCAATCCATTAGAAATATTTATCAGATTTAAGCAATATTTAATGAAACTTCTCATCAATTCTACAGTGAATATTATCGCTGTAGGCTAAAAACTGCATTTTGTATTAGTATTAGATAATTTTATGTGCATTTGTTTTATTTTTACTGCGCTAATCAATGTGATGCACTCATGCTGGAATTTGGGATGTCTAGTCAATGAAATATTTGTGTTAATTGATGAGGAGAGATTAAGTTCATTAGAAGTAAAATCAAGTGTTGGGTTGTTATAATGGGTTAAAAGGTCTAATTAAAAAATTCCAACTCTGAGATAAAACTATGCTAAAGATGTCACAGCAAATTGCAAGGTTCAATAAGTATGGTTCTAAATTATGTATGGTATATGTTAAAGCTTACAGTGGAAATGATATGTTCAATATGTGTTACATATATCCACACCCTACAGCAAGCTGTAAAAGGCCCCGTAAAAAGTCATGATATTCAAATAGAAAACACCCATATGATATAAGTCACCAGGGTTCGCTACTGTTCAGGGTAATTAGTTTTGTAAACATTTAACTGAAACCATAGAGTTAAACATATTAGGTGATTACAAATCAACCAGGCAGTCATACAATAACTGCTTCACAATTAGTGTTATAAAGTGTTAATTGTCATGTGTGGGTATGCCCTATTGACAACTATCAGCTAAATAAGTATACAATGTTAAACAAGTTACATTTAAAAATAAAATAATGACATTTGCTGAATAACTGGTTCCAAGCTTGGAACAGGCACATAAAGTATTGGACATGGTTAAACATGATTTTAATTTAAAACAACAATGGTATTCACATAATTATTTCAATGTATAATGAAAAGACGATTTTTTTATCAACAAAAGTTAAATTCAATAAAACTAAAAGAAAAATGAAATTTACAGTATATTTAAAAAAAAAACTGATAAATGGTGTGGGTATAATTTGTCAACGATGATACCCTTTATATTAAGAAGTGGTATTTTCTATGGTATTAGTGCTACCGTTACATGAGATTCCCGCCAGTACATGTATTTAGCTATTTCTATAATGTCTTAGAAGATTGCCAATGTTTTACATGACAGAAAACATATTCTACATTATTCTTTGTGGTGTCTAACAATGATTCCACATGTCTGTTTACAAACTTTTGACTTCTTTTTGATTAAATCGGCCATATGGATGATCAAAAGTTTCCCTGTCTTAGATATTCAAAATTTGGTTAAATTAAAAAGACCCCATCAAGTCTTTGTAAATAACATTTTGTCATGCTTCATTTAAAATCTGCATTATTATATTAAATTTGGAAATTAATATTAGAAACACCTGCGTAAAATGTATAGGCAAATTTGTTATTAAGAAGAACAAAGTCTGTAAAAAGTCACTCACCCAAGGATGCTAATACTTTATTGTTCAAATTTTGGTCTTTTGTGTCACATATTGAGCAGTTTAAAGAGCCTGTGAAAGGAAATTTAAAAAAAAACAACCCAACTAATGATCCAGATCTTTCCAATTTGAAATTTTAAGACACACTTATAAACTTAATTGAAAAACTTATTACTAGTTTTAAGTAATAAATTTGTGTATTTGGGGTTTTTTAGGTAGCATCTATTACATAAATATTGATGTTAATAGTTAACATAAGTGTAACTCATACGTTTATTATATTTAAGTGCAAATAGGAGGTTTAAAAAAAAATTCTGGAAAAACCATGATAAATATCAATTAGTATGCATTTCAACTTGTCAGGTCTTCACAACATATCTTCTTATCAACCCTTCCAGTTTTCAAATTTAATATTTGAACAAATGTCAACAAACCTAACCACCTGTAATGTCTGATGATTGAACACATCAAACAGATTATGCCAATTTTAGCTTGATTTAGCATCAAATTTCTTATTTTTGTATGAATAATATATTGTAATTACTTTTTTTTATTAGAGTTTGATATTTTAACCAAGACCCTTTAATGATCCTGCTATTCTAGGTTATGTACCAGACTTATATTCCTGACTTTTGTATATGCCTCCCACCCACCTTACAGAATCAATGTTTTGTCTAAATGCCAGATCAATTGCTATAGGTTTTACAGAAGTTGCACATCCATCATAGACTTTTTGTGCAGTCGCAGATCCTTTGTTTATGTAATTTAGAACTTTCTATTTTGATTTCAGTCAAAGATATCCACAGTTTCTACTTCCATCGATGAAAACCTGTCTGAGAGAGCATGGTCTGGTTGATCATTCAGACAGTATCAATTAATTTCAGCAATGAAATGCAAATCTCCCATTTTGAATTTCATCACTCCTCCAATGCACTACAACACCAACGATTTCATTTAAATCTGTTGGGCATTGTACATATTTCACTGCCATAGACCTTCAATCCATTGACACATTTCCTTTCAGAAGGATCCATGCCTGAAGCCTTGCACATTTAGAAAAGGATTTTTCATTTGGGGTGATTTAGAGCTTTTTACAAGTACAATGTAGTGGTATTCAACTCTTGTTGAAAGCTTTTGGAGACCTCTGCATTTGTTAATTACTCTGTTTTTCTCGTGGTTGGATTGCAGTCTCTCTGACATTTACCCCATATCTTTTCATTTTCATATGGTATTTCGGTGGCAATATATGCACTGTATGATTAACGTTAAATCTTTTAAACCAGCAATTACATAATGTATGGCTAAAACTTTATAAATGCAACCTCTTTATTTTTCAGAATGGATTAATGCAATGTCAAGGAATGAATCCAGAAAAGGATTGTCCTAAATTATCCTGTACCAAAGATAAACTTATACACATTCATGGAGAATGTTGTCCTATTTGTGAAGGTATATGGGTCTTTTTTATCTGTAGAATGATTTAAGGTCAATATTTACCAGTAGGTAACAAGTGCTTACCCAGGAAAAGGTTAAGTGAACCCACATTTCAATTCAAGTTTCAACTGCAGTCCTATGCAAGTAATCAGTGCACACTTTTGCATAATATAATTGAAAGAACAGTATGTAGAGTAGTTGGGTATTACTAAGAGAAAAGTCTTTTATTTTAAAGCAAAATTAACAGTTATGGTTATTGTACAAAATAACAAATGAAAACTGAAATCGGATATATTGATCTGATTTTTTTGGAAAACTGAATCACTTTTGATAATGAATATTATATTGATCCACAGGGACAGATTTTTGTGGACAAGGCCACAATTGCCATGAAAATGCCACATGCTTCAATCTAGCAACTAGATATGCTTGTCAGTGTAAAATGGGGTTCAAGGGAGATGGCCAGTTTTGTGAAGGTAGGAAGTTATTTTAATATGAAATGATTAATATTTTAAAAAAAGGAATAAGAAGCCTTAGATTGCCAAGTCCTACAAGTATTTGTGATTTATTATATGTTATGAATGCACTAATGAGCTGATATGAAATTTCTCAGACATTGAAAACTCTGGGAAAATAATGGCCTGGTATATTTGGTCTTTATTAATCTAGGGTTGGCCATCAATAAACAGAAATATTTCAGAAAAAATAAAAGTGTGAGGTAATCTCAGACAAAGTTATTTTTACAACAGACCTCCCCATATTCTTTACAGTGTCTGTCTCTAACCATACCAAACAGACAATGTAGCTGTTTGATCTCAAATATAAACAACACGAAAATTGCTAATTTGTTTAAATAGTATTTCATATTATAAGGCAGCGTGAGCCAATTCATCTGTCTATGCAAATTATATCTAGAGAGATCGGAAGAATAAAATCAAAATTTTTTGTAAATTCACAATTTAGACTTGGTCTTCAAATGACATGGCTATTTTCAAACAATGGCCAGTTTTTATTTTCAGAAATAATTAGGTCTTCTTCTAGAGTTCATTAGGGCTGATCCTCAGTTGTCACCCATTTTATTATTCCTTACGTTAAGAAATATAGTTATACAATGATGTATCACAGGACAGGTTTTATTTTTGTGTATAGTACATTTTTAACTTGGAATTATGAATGAACTTTCAGAATGACCATGTAATATGAAATTGATTTTCCAATTTTTGGCCCTTAATATGTCTGATGAATGTAAATCTGGAAAAGCTCAGTTAAATTTGACTCATGAATATTTGTTATAAACATATTTAAGATGAGTATTGTGTTTTTCCTGTATATATTCCATGTTCTTTCTTTTAAATTGTATTTTAAAATTTCTTACTACCTTCATATTTCAAATATATAGTTAAAAGCAAATTTTGACAACTTTTGCAATTACATCATAGAATTAAACACGAATTTGTATTTAAGTAGTTTCTGGTAATAATTATCTATTAAACCTAAGATCATCAAGTTTAACTTCCAATATTCCACTTACTTTCAAAACTTTTACAATATGAAACACATATTTTATAGCTGAGCTATTGTGATGTGTCAGAATTATTCCAATGATAATGTTATATAGTTAAGTTCAGATGTATAATCAAGTAGTGTTTTAGTTTAAAAAGATTTTTATAAATCTTTATTTTCATCAGTTTTAGGATGAGACAAAAGTAAATACTTTAAGACATTCTTATATACTCTATGTCAGACATTTGTGGACTGCCTTCATGTTTTTGGTTTAATATGTCTGTTTTAACCTTTATGTATATCAATTGTTAAAAGGGTATTACTTACAACAGAGTTGGAAAGACAAAATAATTTCATAGCAGCTAAATCACTCTGTTAAATAATTAAAGTTGAATAGGAACAAATATATAAATAGGAGAAGTGGCATGAGTGTCAATGAGACAGCCACCCACCAAATGACAGTCAAATTTAAACTTCTACAGGTCCCATTATGGCCTTCAGTAATGACCAGAGTCCATACTATAACAAAAGCTGTAAAATGCCTCAAATACAATATGTGAAATTATTCATAAAACACACAATAGCCTAATCGACCTAATCTATTGAAAAAATGGTGAACAAATAACAATAAATGAAGTCTGACATTGTTAGTCGTTGATTTTTTTTTTACAATCTCAAAAATTAAATTTTCAGATGTCTCACCAGGGCACGATATTTAACAGTATAGAATATATGATTATCAGTGGTTATTCATAAGATTTTCTATATAATAGCCAAATTAAATCATTTATAAAAAGGATCTTGGCATCAAACTCTAGAATAAAAAGTTGTTTTCATGTACTATCACTTCGAGGGTCCATAAAAAGGAAAGTTTTACTTATCTGGATAAGTTCAAGGTTTCAAGGTGAACTCTAACTGAAAAATAGCTAGATTGTAAAGAGTACATATTATTTTTTCAAAAATGTTAAAATACTTTTATGTGGTAACTTTTGTTACATTTCAATATTATTCAAAGACTGGTGATATAAGGAAGCAAGCAAAGACCTTGATTTTGAGTTGTCAGTAATAAAGAACAGGCTGCGAAACATTGTTTATTATTTTATTTCATGGATTCTATTTTGTTGTACTGTTACCATCTGTGATTCTTTATTTTGTAAACCAGTCACTGAAATATTTGACATAATGTTATCCATCTATAAGTGTAAATATGTTTCTTTCCTCTTGATTTGGCAGCTGACTTGAGATCCAAGTAGTTTTAAATCTACTTTTCTTGTTTATTGAGCTTTCATAAATGTGGAAATATATTTTTGTTTAGAGCTGATCATTAGTTTAAAAAATTATGACCTTGATGAATTGTAGATGGCAGCTAGTTAAAGCTTGTACCTAAGCAAAAAAAAAATCACTAATGTATTCACTGGTTCCAGCCAAACTCTGCGAACTTCTCCTAAGAATTTATCAGTTTAAAATGTACTTGAAACTTTTGTAGAAATGTTGCCAGATCCATGAATCTATATCCTGCTTTACTCAGTATGTTGGATGATCCTTAAAATGAATACCAATACAGAATTGTTTGTGGTATTCAAGTCTAGTTTATTTGACATCAGTTTTCCTGCTATCTACATTGTCATTCATAAGAGTAACATTTTCAGGTTGGCTGTTATTCATTTATATGTTATTAATTTTATCACCTATGATTAACTTGATATTGTAAATTTATTTCAGATGTGGACGAATGTTTAGTGAAAGGTGGAAAATATGGACACCATTGTAATGGACAAACAAAATGCCACAATACTATGGGATCATATGAATGTCGATGTGCTTCTGGGATTACTCCAGAGGATCCGTACAAATGTGATGAAGGTACGACTACGACTACGTTACCTTCTGCATCATTAGCCATTGTTGTCTCGTCTTCATTATCCGTATTATTTTGTGCCTTATTTAGCATCAAATGTGTCATTAGTGGTGTGTTAAGAGTATAATATTGTTTTACAGTCAAAGAAATACAATCATTTTTGTTGGTGATAAAACTGGCTGTGATTCTATTACAGAAATTCTAACAATCAGATACAGTTTTCATTGTTATTGAATACCATATTCCTTGTATTAACCGCCCCTGTGGCCATAAGTGGCACCTCAAACTAATTTTGTCTGAAACTCTTAGGAACCCTATCAAATTCTCAGAGCTTTACAAGATCAAAGAAAATAAAATTCATAGAAACAACAGCAATCTGATATCAGGAGACATTTAATGTTGGGGAGGGAAACTAGAATTCTTTATTATGGGCTTTTCTAAACTACAGAAATTTAAAATATTTTGAACTGGACCTGTTTTGGACTTTTGTTTTGTGGATGACTGTCTCGTGGACAATTCTGCCACATCTCCTACTTTTATACTGATAGAAATCTGGTCCCTGTTTTGAATTTTTAAGACCATGGTTGCTCAATAGGAAGAATATGGTATTGGTGTCTTGTAAGCATTTTTTTTTTTGTGTGTGTAGAGATTCTAATTTCCAATTTTTAAATGGTAGGTAGCTTTTGATTATTATTATTTTTTTTTTTTTTTAGAAAAAAGAAAAGTTTCTTTAAAATACATTCATATTTGGATAACGATACGCAAGATGGGATTATCCTTTACAAAGTCCTTTCGAAGACTTTGGCTTCACAAACACAAATATTAGGATTTTTCTTGAATTTTTGTTAGAATTTCTGTAAAACATATTTCCATTTAAATATATTATGTACATATTACACTCATAGAAGTGGAGTACCATTCCATTTCCAGGTGATTTAGATATATATAATTATGATCATTTTTATAAAATTTACATTTTAAAAGTGCTATTTTTCATTTCATACTTGACCATTTTGATTTGATTTAGTGTTGATTTATATGTATATATAGGCTATTAACATTTCATTGACCACTCAAAAATGATATGATTTGGTATATTTTTAATTGTGGAAAATATTAATGGTTAATTTCTGAAGAGACACAGTTTGGTATATTTTTAATTGACGAAAAATATTAAAAGTTTAATTTCTGAAGAGATAAACTTTGTAAACATTGTTATATTTGGCCAAAATAATAGCTTGAAATTCTATAAATTTAAAAAAAGCAGAAAGTGCGAAACAGTACTTTGGCCATGAAAAAATATGGTTAAAAATTGTCATTTAACAAGAATCATTATCCTAAGTTTATATAGGTATTGGATTAAAAGCTAGATCTCCTTATAATGCTTTTATGCATAATTTGTGATTTATATATAGGATGAAAGATGTCATTGTTGTCAAATTCATCATTTTATTGTAGAGTGCATGGTCTTATTGAAAGGGTTTTAAAATTTTTCCGAACAATCTAACAACAAATACTTTGCTCAGTGTTTTGTTCCCCTTGATTGACTGTTTGGTTTTTCTTTTGCTTTCTCTGTAAGTGCTTACCAAATCATTTTACAAAAAAAGGAAAGTATATGCTTTTGTCATCAATTAAATTGGACCTGCCTAGTACAATGTACATGTTAAACATCTGAAGGTCGTCGTGTGGCCTTGACAATGATTGACAAACCAAATTTCATTTCATAGAAATGAATATAATTCATCCAATTTGAATATGAATTATAATGAAGTGTTCCCTTTTGGTATTAAATTACTTAAAAAAACTTTCACAATTTTGAAAAAGCTAGCATACCTTGGTTTTACAAGGGTTCAATATGACCATGTACTATCCATTTGTAAATTTGAAAATCAGAACATATCATTTGATTGTTGTATCAAATTGTGAATGATTGTGATTTTTATGATTAATATGATTGTGTAAATGAAAAATTACAAAAATAATATTTTCTACCTCTGTGTTACAGCTGTAGAACTTTTTATTATTAAATAAAACATTTTTCCTACAATTTGTATACCTGTTTATTTTTTTCTGCCTATGAAAGCAAAATTATCAACACAAAGATTAGATTTTATTTGAATAAAAATATGTGCTCAGATAATGAAGGAGGTAAAATTGATGTAAATTTACAGTATAAATTTCATAGTTTTTTAAACAGGATAATTTGATAGGGTGAACACAACTGCTAGAATGTTGTACATTGGGTTAACATCTATGAGAACATTTAAATTTAATTAAAATTGAGATCTTTTTAAATTTTTGGAAGTATATTTGTGATTTTACATGGGAATGCAACCCAGCATTTCATTAGATTTAATTCATCAAAGATCTCAGTAGATATGTTAAGTTGTTGTGTTATTTATAACCTGTTCTACATTGAAAAAATGTAAGATATCCAAGATTACATGTCTTAAAATGGAGAATTTTTAAATAGAAAATGCCTGCTTCAATAGGGCAAAATTCAACTTTTTTTAGTTTCATACAGATTGTAGGAAAACTGTTTTTGATTGTAATATTTGAATATTAAATTGTTTTAAGATATTTTTTGTTATTATTTCTGGAATTTTTGTCTCCATTTAGACATGTACATCTTTCATCCTCCAAATAACTTAAATGTACAACAAATTCACCAATTATCATATAAAAATAAAACATTTTTATAATGAAAAATGAAATAACCTTCTTCATAATGAATTGAGTCCCTTTCTTATACAGAAAATAAAATTATTTACATGGAAATTTTTTACACATTTGATGATAAATTATGAGCACATTTTTATTTCTCAGTTATCTATATTTGTGTTATTAATTTGCATGTTGCGTGTTACTGATACAAAGGATCAATTGCCCTGGTGTTATGATTAATTGCAAATTGATTAGTAATTCTGTATGAATAGCATATTTGTCCAGTTATTATCTGTGATCAAAAACCAATACAGGTTATAACTGAATTAAGCATAGAACACCAGTCAAGATTAACAGCTCTTCTTTTACTACAGTGGGCAAACAAATGTAAAATTCCTGTAAATACTTAATATATCAAATAAAACAACATCTAAAATGATAAACACTATTAGAATTTTAGAAAACAAATTTGTC
>JARWCS010000050.1:3770213-3783904 GCA_034783895.1 Geukensia demissa
TACATCTATTTGTATCCATTTGGGTGCAGTTACGGACTTTTCAATCTGTAGTTACTTGCATCTTTGTTTATTTTACTCTCGATCTGTATCTGTTTATTATGCAAGGCAAGTGTGCAAAATCATTTTCTGGGCATAACATTATGTGAAAGCATACACAGCATAGTTTAGAAATGTTCAAGCAAAAAACGAAGCAAGCTCGCTTCGGCCATATTGTAAATTACCCACATGCGTTTAAGCACAGTGAAGATGTATACGTCATACGGTCGGGTAGCTGGACTGTTTTTGCTAATAAACGGAAACTCGGCGACTGGAAAGTGTACGCCATTAAGTTTTTTTATCGAGATTCTGTTTTGTATTTCATTTCAAGCTCATTTTGGTAGATAGGGTAAAGATAAACATCGAGACTTGTAAGAACATCATCTATGTAACTTTAGATGATATTAAAGGTTTGGGATAGTTTTTTTCCTGCAATAATCCGTGTAGAAAGTCACAGACTCAAATGAGTAAAGAAACAGGTCGGTAAGGATTAGAGCACAAGAAGTGCCCTTTTTAATGCCGATTATTTACTGAAAAACTCGACCACCTGTTGTCAATAATGAAATTTAACATGTTATATATTCCGCTGTATATCTGTTCTTTGATTGTATGTTGCGTTGGACAAAGTTTGTCTGGTTTCTACCGACAACAATGTATTTTATCGTCTTTCCAGTTCTTTTTGAGAAAACACAATAAATTAGATATTATTTTAATCTAGATTTGAAAAATGTGTGTGGTATGGCCGTATAGATCGAGGGCGCAAAAAGCAAATGTTTTGATAATGCTCGCTATACGAGTGTTTAAAATGTCTATTAAGTCTTTGGAGTCCTCTAAAACCTATATTTGCTTGCATAGTTGGTTTTAGTTATTTCTAGCCCAGTCTTAATAGCTGTAAAGAGTTTAAATCTTAGAGATTGGATTGGTAAAACATTTGGCAGCTCTAGTGATAAAACGCTGCTTGCAACGACACTTGTGTAATTTTGATATCCAATACAATGAAGGAATCACCTTTGGCGGAAATTCAAAAGGAAGACAAAATTGACCCATGATAATTAACGATCTACTTGTTCTTCCTCTATTATGTCAGATTTTCAGAATCTACGTCCATTCTATCTCAGTGTTCTGGCGTGGCTTGTGTAATTCACAGGCGCTTAGGGCATGGGACCCCCCTCCCTCGCACATTTTATTTATTTGTGGTGTAAAAATTACGTGAAGTTATCTAATATAACAGAATGCTGCGTGTAGCGTTCTATCGTTTTTCTGACGTTTCTTGTTTGATAAACTGTAAAATTATCATTTGTCATAAGGAAAAGGAAGAAGTGCAAGAAAACCGAAGGACCAGACAGAAGGGTATAAGTCGACAGACACGACAACCCCGAGATCACATGACATCCACTGCACATATAAAACTAAAATTATAAGTATGTCCCAAAAAACCCGGGGGTGAATTAAGGTGGTCCGGAAGGGTAAGCGATCCTGCCTCTTTAAAACACCCGCCGCATTGTCCATTTTCCAATCCAGTTCCAGCTATACCATTTACAATTCAGGTGTTTAAGATTCAAGGGTTTTGGCTCTTACTGTCCTGATGTGTCTTGTTCGATGTGCTGCATAATTATCATAAAGATGAATAAACTTCGCTCCAATCCTACGAATGTTTTACCCTGATATGTCGTGTGTGATCTCTGGATTAATTTAACTGTAAAATTACTTTAGAGATGAAGAAACTTCTATAAACTTGAATGATTTAAATCTCGTGGATTAAATGTAATCTAGATTAATCATGAGCTATAAATGGTCATGGTTGTGGAATTTAATCTTTACTGTGTACATTAGATATATTTAATAAAATGTAAGATACACTTTATCATGCTATATATATATATATATATAAGACCTGTGTGGATTTTCATGTAAAGTCTGTACTTTTATTTTTAAGTATAGATTTTTTAAAAGCAAATTTATGGTTCAACAGTATATCAAGTCAGTGTGCTATGAAAGTATAGCATACAATTGAATATGTAGTTCGATTTTAAACGCAGTATCTCAAAATCTATCGACTAATTAAGAATCCATAATTTATGAACAACTGACAACGAATTCCCTTTGCGAATTTCCCGGTATTATGGTTTCTTATATTTAACGGAATTTGCAAAGTCCATTAGAATGAAGGTTTTAACAGGCTGAAAATGTTGATGACACTTCTCATATTATTTATATCAAGTATGTATTAAACAGTAAAATCAATATACATGATAACCTGGAATATGTAATTCACGGTTACAGTTAAAAGTCTTTTGTGTGCCTTCCATTATAAAACATTAGAAGTACTGTGTTTGTGTTCAGTCGACGTATATAGTTCTGTCAGAATTATGAAAGGTATCAATTTACATAAATATGCATGGATTTACAGGCACATCGACAAAAGATGAACCGTTCGACCGGAATGAACTCGATTTTGAATTTGTAGACAACCGAGGTAATCTTCTTAAATTCAACTGCTTCTTATAACTTCATGGTGGCATTTTTATTCTATCATACGGAGTTTACACGTATATCTAAACGGCATAGTGAAAGGTTTCTTGGAAGGAGACTTCTTAAAATGCAATGAAACTTTATTCATTGGAATGATAGTTTAAAATTCATTCCAATGTTCTCAGCATAGAAAAAATTGCTAGGAAATAAAAAAAAATCAGTTTCAGCCATGTTCCGTTGTTGATGTCAAAAAGAAAACAGCTGTATGTTTTACCTCTTATTGTCATATATCGCAGGTTGTTGGTTTTATATATTACATTCAGATCCTCTTAATTCTACCTTGGTCACAATACAACTGAAATAATACAAAAAACTTTATTCTTGCACTACATCTCCACATATTTCTACATGCACCTGACATTCACAACTTCACATACTTCCACTCCTATAACTCCGTCGACAAGATATGCCACTATTTAACGACTTTTACTCGGGATGCTGATATCTTTGAAAATGAAAAGATAACACTTTTTAGCAAACTTCCACTTCTGATATTCAACAAGATTATCACAAACTTCCACTGCAGATATTTTTTAAAACGCCTTTAATTTCTCCGCTTACTTCTAGTTCCGATATTTCACACCTCATAATGCTTAGTTCCGTTTCTGATATTTATCAGCTTCTGTACGAAAGACAACATCTGACATATAAAACCTTCACACACAACCAATCCTGATGTTCAACACCTCCACCATAAAACCTTCACACACAACCAATCCTGATGTTTAACACCTCAACCATAAAACCTTCACACACAACAAGTCCTGATGTTTAACACCTCCACCATAAAACCTTCACACACAACAAATCCTGATGTTTAACACCTCCACCATAAAACCTTCACACACAACCAATCCTGATGTTTAACACTTCCACCATAAAACCTTCACACACAACCAATCCTGATGTTTAACACTTCCACCATAAAACTTCACACACAACCAATCCTGATATTTAACACCTCCACCATACTATGATGCGACTTAAATGAATAGTGTAGGTGATCCTTTGTTTAAGCAATAGTATTCCACAAACAGTAATCACTACCCTAACTTGCTTGCCAGCAGAAGTGAGCACTTTAAATTATTGAACTTTCACTATTCAATTGGGTGGCCATCTTTGTTGGTGATTGTAATGTGCATGTTTTAATAGTTTTAAAGTAAATTAACTTCAATGTCTTGAGACATGTTTTAAGACGTCTTGAGACATACTTAAAGACAAGTCTTATAGATCAGTGTCTTTAGACATAAACATACCATGTCTTCAGACATACAACATTCTTTAGAAATATCATGTGTGTCTCAAGACAAATGTGTTCGAGACTGACGCCTATTCCTGACAAATATTTGGTATGCTTGACATTAATTTACTGGTATTGGTTTGATAACACTATTTTGGGTTTTGGTGATTGGTAAGTTTGATTTAAGGATTCTAAGTTAAAAGATTTTGTTGAACAATACAGAAACTCTGATACATTTCCCTTAGTCAAAATTGATCTTATATGGTTCTTATTTTTTTATGACTCCTTTTAATCCGACTTTCCAAACTTTTGCTTCAGAGCCTTCCTGGTAAAGGTATACCCATAGTTTAAACAAAGCGTAACAAATTGGAATTACATCATAGACATTGATTTTATTTTCTGCATTGAACATTTCATTGGCTTTAAACGCATTCTCTAGGGATATCAAATGTTTGTGTCTATGACAAACTTATCGGTGTGGCTCAAGAGAGTAACTTCGCGAGAATGCTCGGTAGCTTGTTAAATATTTTTCGTTTGTCAACTGAAAACGAGTGGTCTTTGAAAGTTTCTCTTTCCCACAAAACATTACTATATTTGGTGATTATTTACATCACACATCTATCCTCAAGAGCTTGACGTTAACTATAGCAAAGTTCTCCCTGTGTAGCTGAGATTTCTCTAGAAAAAGATACTGGGGGAGGGGGGGCTAAAACAAAACTACTCGATGACAGGATCCCTTGCTGGTTAAGGATAAGAGAAATACAAGCCAACTCCCGACACCTTTCCATAGTCAACTTCGTGTTCATAAATAACTCGAGTATATGTCGTATTGATTTTGTATCTAAGGGAAAAAATCTAGGCGGGAATCAACTACTGACATTAAAATAATTAAGCAAGGTTATATGTTGCTACTTATGTTAGGTTATCACTTTGCACATTTTATTTTATTTTTTTATATATAAAGCAATTATCGAGTTTTATCAAATGTGCTGCTCATTTCTCTGCAAGGAGATTGGATCCATTCTATTACATATGTTGTCTGATAGACAATCATCCTCATCTTCTTTTCCTATATTTGGAGTTTTAATCTTGATATTTTACTTTATCTCACTGACATAGTTGATTGATAATCACAAGAGTACCCCCGGACTGTGACAGAATTGTTGGATATTCTAAATTTTAGTGTTGTGTTTTGACCTAACTGTCTTCTCTGTGTTTAACTTTTTGGTTCTCTTTCATCCTGTTTTGCAGATACAATAAAGTCTTATCACTGGTCAAAATGTACATAAATATATACTGATATTAATACAGAAGATTACACATGATGTTATTGTGTAATGTATATTAATTCTATCTCACGTTGGTTCCTTGTTCATACTCCACAGAAACAAGCCAAAAGGTCACTGTACTGTTTTTGCAAATGTGACATGGTCTTCAAAGCAATTTAACAATGAACGATTAAATAAAGTTATTTCAATGTATGTATAACCTTATAGAAGTAGGGTTTTAATATAATAATAAGTTTTACAATTTGTAAAACAGTATTAACCCAGACTGTCTTGGAGACGTGTTTTTGACAACGACCATTGCTTGGCGTGTAAATACCGCAATTTAAACTTCATATACGTATTTTCTATATGCAAGTATTTCGCTGTTGTTTGATAAAAATGATAAAAAATGTATTAGCTCTCGTAATGAAATCGATTATAATGTTGATTTCTCAAACAGATCGAAACTAATTAAGAAAGTCATAAAACCTTTAAAAGTCATGTGAACTGAACTGAATTTATTCATGAATATTGATGGTTTACTTGTGTTTTCGTCGGAAAAATTTAATGTATTTCAAATCTATTCACCAGTTTTATTTAATATAAAAATTAATGGTCGAGATGGTACTTAATTGAGCCTTATAGACAAATTAACATGGCCAATGCATTATCTAAAGGAAGGTCATTATTAAGAGGGTGCGTCAAACTTCAAACTGTAAGGGGTGTCAGGTATTCTGGTTTCCATAAGTAATACATGTATGTAAATGCATACTTGTTATATATATATATATCGCTCTATTTCACCTCAATAATCTAAACATTTGGGCAACCACCCATGTACTCTTGTTTTAATTGTTTACTTGTCTACATTGACGTATTACTCAGTTCTAACTGAACCTACGAGAACAAGGACGGTAAAAGAAAATCCATTTTTGGGTCCTCATGAGTAGTAGGAAATTAATATGCAAGTTGTACGTATTCTAAAGCATAGTTATCAGCGACAATATGAGATATGCAGCAAATCAATTGAAATCTTCTCATGTTCAATAAATCCCAAGCGCTTGGGGGCATGGACCCGTAAAACCCCCTTTTCCCACAATTTTTGTGATGGTAAAAAGTAATGGTGCAGTTAATACAGAATAAAAGAATCGAAAATTCTGCTAGGTCGCTTGGTCCTTAAAAAAGGTAAAAGGGGGTTTAGGGTCTATCCCCAAGCGCCTGTGGAATAAAAATGTACACATTTATAATTGCACCAAGATCTCGGGGGTAGTATCCTTCATATGCTCTACCTCTGAAGATATCGTATGACCTGTTAATTTGCAATGTCTAGAATCGTTTATTTTTTTTTTAAACATCGACTCATTTGTACGTTTTTAATATTTTGTGTCAGGAAAGATCATCGCCTGGAAACGGATTCCATATGAAACAACGAAGTTTAGCGTGCCATTCGTTTATAAAGTCTTCCAGTAAAGTTACACAGCGCCGATCCGATTTTCTAGTTTTATGCCTCTTATTTATAAAAATAGGGGACGTGGCATGATTGTCCATGAAATAGCATCCACCAAATGACAGTCAGTTTAATATGGGAATGTATTTGGGAATTGCATGGGGAATATATGACATTCATTTCGGCTTCAGTGTCGTGCGTGTAATAATATATATATAATCATTTTTTTCTAGGGGTGGGGGGCATTAATTACTATTTAGTTTCCAAATCATTTTGTGTTGTATCCTAGTTACACAATAAATTATTGCTGGTTGCAAGGAAAGGCGTAGTGTTCCACTCTTTGCTGCAGGTTTTCTGTGAGGAAATACATGTCTTAAATATATATATCCGTGTTTTCAATGACTTTTTAAGGGACCAGCTGTTTGTACATAAAGAAACGTTTAGGGGATAGACGAAGTTGCACCGTACGTGCATATTCAGTTGGATTTAGCACACACCGTTAGTAATAGAACAAGTATACAATGCAGCCAATCTAGTGCATGCCTAAGTACTTCACTTCAGGATATGATATAACTTTTGTAAATTGTAAAGCTTTTAAAATGAGATTGTTGGGCCATTAAATAGCATACCTGGATGCATATTGAAAATGTTCACATGTTTATTTGTAAATTTGTCTAATTCAATATCAATTTGAATCCACTTTGCAGAAACTATCTCTTTAAGCTATATTAATATTGCATAAAATGTGAATTTAGATTCAATCTTAAATGAAACCTTATAATAGGATATTAAAGAAAAACAGTTCTAAATGAAATTGTTTTGTATGATCTATAAAAATCATCATTGCATTGCAAGTGAAATCAGAATTGATAAAAAGGTTCTCAAATTGTGTTCATGCAGCAACAAGAACTGCATAAAACCTGAAAATTTTATTCAGATGAAAATGAATGTCATGAATCTAATTGCCAGATTAGTCAACTGTTCGTTACAATGATAAAATTGTACCACGTCGTGCCTTTCGTGTTCTATATTTGTTCACTAACTACACTAAGCAAAGCATAACTATGCTTTTATCAGTTAAAACTAAGATACAAGTATATATTTAATGGCAAAAAATTAACATACCTGGATTCAGTTACAAAAACCATATCAATGAATTTTCGGTTTCCGTCAAATACTAAAAATGTAGCCATTTGATTGGCAATTTTTCAGCAAAAGTTGGGAAAATCAACATTTTGCAACCGAAGATAAGCAGGTCAAAAACATTCTGACGAAAACAATTCAAATGTCAGGACAAAAAAGTGAGAAGCAGTATTAAGCGAATCTGGAGGTCTGTTAAAACAATCCTTAAAATTTTAAACCAAGTGAAATGATGGTGGCCATGTCTAATCGGTGATCAACAACCAATTCATATAAATTTTAGTTTGTGACATTTGGATATCTTACAGGTTAATGTAGCCATGGCTCCCAGGCATTTTAAGGTAGCAAACATTCATGTATTTGGTAGATGATGACCGATCTAGTCAGTGTCTGACATAAGAAACTCCATTTTAACTAGCTTACATTTAACAAAAATCCTACAAAGATCCTATTTTAATGCAATTCATTGTGGCCATCTTTAATTCAGACCTGCAAATAAACCAAAAGGTTTGAGAGGAACATCACACGAATATTTCTGTAGCATTGTAATTTTTCGCTGAGACTCTTTAAGTTCCAATGTTACACGAGTTAAAGTTACCACCTGGAATACCATTAGTAAACAATTCACTTTGGTAGAGCTTCATAGAATGGACATGTCTAATGTACTCCCAACTTAATAAAGTTAGGTCATGGTTGCTATATATCGACTATCATCAAAAGACGTGGAACAAAATATTCCACATTCAACCCCCACATTATAAAAACAATCAATTTGTCCAGAAAATCCCAGAACAATACTTCAGTATGGTCCAATGATAAACCAATTCAAGTTGAATTTGACCCAGAAACATGACCTGTACTTAACCACCACATAAAAACTCCTACAATCAGAAGAAAACAAATGTTTTGTCATGAGAAACAGATGCTTCCCGAATCCAACACAGAAGCAAAAACGAATTACATGTATAGTAAAAAATTTGTCAAAAGAAACAAGTTATAATCCCTTTAGTAACAGCAATCTAGACATTTAAACATCTTAATTCCCTTTGCACCTGACTCTATAAAGTCCTATGATATATGACTTCGCGTTCCATGTTTAGTTTTAAAATTTATACTGGAGTTGTAAACTATTTTTTTGAAGTTGGTGGAATCCAACATATCGAAAACAAGCAAATATCCAATACATTAATTTAATGCAAACAACAAGAACATGCAAAGGTATATATTATAGGACTGCTGAAGCACAATTTACCATTCAGAAGCCACGTTTTTAGAAAGACGGACTTATGGTAAACAATGATTATTTGCTCATCAAAATTGTTGAGGAGCATACTTCAACCAAATCTTGAATCTGTGAACAGTGGGGAAGCAACCATCTGATTGTTAGGGGCGGCAAGGAAGTTGCTATGGATCCCGACCACTTTTCACATTTTCAAACTTGGTGTATTGCCATCCTGCCTTTTTCTTCACAAATTTGAGCCTGCCTTTATTTCAATAATAAACACCATTTGAATCCTGTGATATGGCCACCCCGCCTTTTTCTTGACAAATTTTAGCCTGCCCTTTTTCATCAAAATTTGTGTCTTGCTATTTCAAAGACCTTCTCATATCAAATGGTTGCTCTCTAATGTATTCATTGGTCAATCTCGAGGACCAAAAATGCAATGATCATTTTCCAACATGCAAATCCACTGTAGAAACAGTTTGGGAAAAAAGATCAGATTCTAGAAATTCCAAACAATTTTGAGGCTGTAGCCAGCTTTTCAGCAACTTAGAATGCAGAGATTTTGAAAAATTTGCTTTCAGTTGGCTAGTTATTTTTAAGATACAAATGTGAAAATTAAACACACAACAAAAGCTCCATCTGTTATTTGGAAAAGACCACCTTAATTGTAAGAACTAAAAAATAAATTCTTGATTAGATAAAGATATGGCCCATGCTAAATAGATTTGCTTTATGCAGCACTCATGAAAGGAGGATTATAGCATAAGCAACTACCAATATGGCTACCAACAGCAGACACATGCTTAAGGTAACAAAGAACTTTTCAGCTATTAAAATTGTCTATTTTTGTTGTAAGTTCATGAAGTGAAACATTGACCAGACTTACACTGTTCACTCAAAACTATCAACACATCGAGGTAATTTTTTCAGGAAACAGTTATCTGGCCATGTTTGACTACATTGCTTAAATCACCTAATTTTATAGTATCCAAGTTCGAAAGTATTCAGATTATTGTGGATATAATCTATGGTTTGGAGAAATAGAACTCCATATCATCTGTCAATTATTCCTTTATCTATGGTTTGGGGAAATAAAACTCCATATCTGTCAATTATTCCTTTAACAATTAAAAGAATTGGTGTTAAATCTCACAGAAAGAAACTGGTGTTGTAAAAAATGCAGTAGGAATTATTCTTCTGTCAGTGGATATTTAAATCTATATCTTATGACTAAAACTAACAATAGAAAGTCCATTAAAAGGAGTCTATCACCCAGTATATACACAGAAGAACAATAATTATTGTCCAAACAAGTTTGATCTTTTTGATGTTTAATACCAGTTCATTCATCAATATAGTAAACTGACAGACAAATGATTTCTTCTATAATACTGCAATAAAGAAAATCAATATCTGTCTGGAGCAAAGCTTGGGTTGATTGATTGGTTGTTGTTTAACACCATGTTGCCAATATTTCAGCCACATCATGGCGGGAACATAACAGAACTTTGGTATGTGTGTTTAATTAAACATAAGTATACTGGTTTAAGCAAAGCTATCATGCAGTACATGGCAAAATAATGAAAGCTTTCCCAATCAAAAATGTGATAAAAAGCTAGGTCTTCAAATCATTTATATGCCTCCATTACCAGTTGTAAAGAAACCAGGAGGTAAAAGTTCTAAAGTTCAGTAAAAATTCAATACAAATTCTACAACTTTCAATGAATAATGTGATTACTGCAAGTGAAACTGAGCATTCTCAATATTTTCTCCTGTATTGATTGAAGCAAACTGACCAGAACTTAGGCCAATAATGGGAGTTTTGACTTGACAAGACAAGTAATCTATGCAAGCCATATAAATTGAAAAGATATGGAGAAAATGTCCAACCACGAGAAAAACACAGGGAATTTACAAATCTAAAGGTTTCAACATGGCCTATACCCGGTAATCACTGATACCATATATTTGTTACTGAATGTTTGCCAATTCCTTACAACCAATGGGTTTATGTATATGACAAAAATATACAAGTTATGAACAAGAGTGGACAAAGATGTCCTGCCTGTCTAAGCCATTTGTCTGAACAATAATGTGGATGCAGTAACATAAGTGCAAGTAAACACTTAATTATCGTTACACCATTTCAAGTTATGCGAAATAATTAATTTCTATTATTGTGGTTATCAATGAATCATTGCTTAAACCATGTCACCAGCAGTACACCAATAAAATAACAAAAACAAAACCACAAATTTGATTGGAAAAGCTTTCTCTGCAGCAATCTAAAACAAACGCATAAATATATGACAAGGCATTTATTCTGTTAGTAATACAAGTATACATTATGCAACTGTAGCGTATTGATACTGGTCTAAATATTGAGCATTTATCACAGAGATTGTCATGTGACCAGCTAACTACCAATCAATTTATAATTCATTTTCCTCAGATATCAATTATGGTTTCTGGTGGGTTTTAATTTTAAATGTAGTTATAAATTTCAGCTAAGCTGAGTTTTCAACATAAAGTACGAAATATGAAAGTTGAATATTCAGCTTTGCTATTCCTGCCAAGTTTGTAAACTGTAAAAAAAGTTTTTGGTTAAATTAAAGGATGTAATTTAAAGGCAAAGATAAAATCTTGATACAAAAAATAAAACAAACTTTAATGACAGCAATGTATTATAACAAACTATTATAAAGGTCTTAAATAAAAAGTGTATGAATAAATATATGAGAAAATAGAATTACAAATGTTTGACGAACAACTTTTGACTACAAATACCTTTCATAATGAGCAATTATACAAAACAAAGTCACACACAAAAATGATGCCAATCAGATAAATAGATAACAATAATGGGCCTCATTTTGTTAGAAACTGGCTCGTTTTTATTTACATCATATCAAATTTACATTGGAATTACAAATAAATTCCTTTTATTTTTTAAAAAAAAAAAGTTATTAATGCTTACTTGGTAAATTGTTTGGCAACATTTTTATCTGTGTAACAATTGTTATTCAACATACACACCAAAAGTGTTTTATTCAGCATAAAATTTTAAATATAAATTTCTTACAATAGATTCAAAATATACAAATTTAAAATTACACATTAAAAACAAAACAACTGTAATACATATATCTTAAACAAAAAAGTAGATAGAAATAAGAAGTCAGTAAAAAGTATAGAAGAAAAAAGTGGGATAAAAATCAACCCTTATGTGCCAGTGTGGTACACAATACTTTATTTAAGCAAGAATACTTTTTGGTAATACTGAATTAATATTATAAAACAGACAATATAACTGACTTGCACAATAAAATGATATCACAGTCTAATTTTGATAAACAATGATGTTGGACGGAATGTACATCTGCTTGGTATCTTCTGGCAGTTCAAATTCATTCTGTGATGGTTGAAATTCATTTTAACTTACCAATTTTGAATTTGTTTTCTTTTTTTAGTCCAAAATCAAACAGTCGACGACATAACATTTAATCATGAACTTCAACAATTAAAGGAGCTAAATACTGACTGTGTCGTATTCCAAAAGATGGGGCAGGTGCTGATCTTTTATGTAATGTGACCTGCAACAGAAAATAATTGTTCGCAAATTAATTTTCAACCTCAACTATTAATGGAGCTAAATATTCACTGTGTCTTATTCCAAAGGATGGAGCTGGCATTTGCCTTTTGTGCATCCATACCTAAAAAGAGACAAGAAAGTATTTTAGCATGCAAACAAATTATACATAAAATTAACATGTAGACACTCCATCATTACTAGTAAATGCCTAGTAGAGTATTAGTTTTGCCTGAGCAAGTGATGGCATTTGTCTTCACTAGTGATATATGTTATGTGCAAACACTTACTTAAATAATATTAAATAAATTATATATTTACAAATTAATAATTAATCACACAATTCTAATAAAAAAATTTCATAACAATTCTTAATAACAATGAATAACAATGTACATGTATTAACAAACAAATTGAAAGCTGATGTAAAATCGCACATGGAAATAAAATACATTATAAATATAAATCTTAATTTGGTAAAGTAATGAAGATGATGCCATCTATTGCCACACTGCTTACCAGTAAACATTTCATCCCTAAATAAATGAAATGGAACAATCCCCATTTTACGAAGATCATTCAAAAGTGTTTCCACTGGGGATGAAATATTTACCATTATGCTGTCCATACAGAGTGATATAGAACTTACATTTTCAGGTGAGTGGGCTCCAGGTCCTGGTTTCTTTGTGGTATCTCCTGGCATTACATTTCTACTAGTCATACTATATAGAGGAGCTTTATCCTTGTATAGACTGGGATCTGTTGTATTGTATGTTCCAGCTCCAGGGGCCTAAAATCATAAACAATATTACTGGATTTTGTTTCATCTAAATCTGATAAACTAAATTGGTTATTTTCTCAAATTTAAATCTTCTCCTTTAAAATGGTAATTGATGAAAATAAGTACTGGTTTTGGAAAACTGTATGTAGTTTTGTTACAAAATGTCACTTTGTAAATCATGTAAATTCATAAGTCAATTCTAAAATATTCCAAAGCAAAATAATAAGCCCACAGCTGGTATTTTTAACTGTTGCCAAATTAATGAACTTCTACAGTCATTGGCCATAAATGAGTTCCCACTGCAAAATTTCCCTATATATTTTATATAAAACCATGTTTTTTCAAAAAATTATTACGAAGCCATATCCTACCAGATTTTTAAAAAATTTTCACTAATGAACAGAGAATTATCAACATTTTAATTGTTTATTTG
>JARWCS010000050.1:3812560-3824514 GCA_034783895.1 Geukensia demissa
GAAGTTTAAATTCTACTGTCATTTGGTGGGTGGCTGTCTCATGGACAATCATGCCACATCTCCTATTTTTTTTATTTTTCGTTGCAATATTTAAAATTTTGGTTGTTACGAAGCAGGGTTATATTTTTTCGACATACAGCAATCCAATGATATGAATATTTATTAAGGTACTTATAACATGTACTTATAACCCCCTCCTAATGAAAATGAAATAGTTTTCCCTTTGTTTCTGTAGTTTCTGATCTACTTGTCAAACTTACTTTAATCGATGATAAAAATCAAAGCCACGTGATTTTAATTCAGTCGAAGAAAAAACCAGAATGACACGTGAAAATTGTGTTTTTCAATGATAAATCCCAAAACATTTAAGTGATTATTTTTTAAAACTTTCAGTCATCGATAGTGACATGTGCTGATCGGTCTCGCGGATTTTTATAACATCCAGTCCACAGATTTATAATGAAATCACTAACAAATGTTGGTAGGAAGTTGTATATGGTGGCCATTATCTGCAAAATAGTATGATGTAAACGTTAAAGACTGAGTGAAAACAACCATAACAATCGAATTGCAAATACGGTTCGTGTTTTTAATAGACGCAATCAGTTAACGTATCCAGATCACCTAGACGTGTTTTTTTTAAAAACGAGATTTCTAACCTATCCAGATTAACTTGACGTGATTTTCGAGTCAGAGTCTACCTAATTAACCGGACCACCTAGACGTGTTTAAAGTGGCAGAATCGCTAACCTATCGGGACCATCTATACGTGTTTTTCAAAAACGAGTCTTCTAACCTATCCGGACTACCCAGACATGTGTTTAAGAAGCAGAGTCTACTTTCCTAACAGGACTACCTAGACGTGTTTAAGTGGCGGTATCGCTTACCTATCCATACCAAATAGTCGTGTTTTTAAGAGGTGTAGTCTACTTAGCTAACCGGTCCACCTAGACGTATTTTAAGAGGCGGAATCGCTAACCTATCCGGACCACCTAGTCGTGTTTTTAAGTGGAAGAATCTGCTAACCTAAGATTGACGACAAGAGAGATTATTCCTCTTTCCATATTTTCTCTTTCCATATTATAAATTTCCTTCCTTGATGAGTACATTTTCTTATACAGCGATGTTTAACATTTTAATTAATACAATTTTTGTATAACAAGCACATTAATAAGTTAAGGAGGCCGTAGCCAGAAATTAATGAAGACATTTTACTTAATTCACTCAATTTAAGTTTTAAAGATATGATTTTAAAGTTTGTTGGATATCCCATTCCACCTTTTATGGAAATATCTTAAATTAAGCTCTTAGAGTTAAACAAAAAATCAGGCATAACAGTTTCTTGAAAAAATGTGTTCATAAGAGTTAATATTTAGTTACATCTTTGTCTTTCATGCTGTCGTTAACCTTTTTATTTGTCATTTACACAATAGCTTGTTTTCTTGGGCTATTAAAATATTCTTAACACTAAATCCATGAAGACGTGATTTGAATGATATCTTAGTTTAAGAGAACCAGGTATATTGTCAATTTTGGTCGTATTTTAAATTGGCTCCCAGAAATAACGAGTTCTGTTTCTAGGTCGATAACATCATGCTATTTATTTTAAGTATTTGTTATTATCACTTTGTATCACTTTACGAGTTAACACTTATACAGTTGGTTTTTCAGGTTTGTCGTCTCCTTTCCAGATTAAGAGAGGGTTGAGCGCTCAAATCCGTTATGTGCCCGTTTTTGCAAGGAATCCGTAGTCCTGTGGTGGTGGTTGTTGTTACTCATTTTACATTGTATACTATTGTTACATTTTCGTTTTTGCCTTTTACAGCATGCCTTACTTTGTAGATCTTTGTCCATTGTTGAAGGCTTTAAGGGAGCTTGTAGATGTTTGTAATTGTTATACATTTAAAAGACACTTTTATAGACAATTAAACCACATCTCCTAACAAAAGATCGCAATATGAAATCTGTTGAAGGTTTCTCGACTTTGGAAAAAATATTCCTGTACTTAAAGTTTGCATTTTGCTTTTTTCCATCTACATGTACTTGGCAAGATAAACTTATTCATACCAGATTGCCCTTTTCTATTACAATAGCATCTAGGGCCCAGTTGTTCAACATATTTAAGCAAGGGTTAAGTGCGAGCTAAAAGTCAAGTGTAGAATACCCATGTGAGTGATAAAAAGTGCATAGTCCAAAGAGACAAGACAAATTTGAAACAAACTAAAAGATAAAACGAAAACAGAAGGAACAAATGCTTGGAATCCACGAACTCCTTACGAAACATATTAGTGTTGAACAACTGGGCTCCGATTTTTATTCCGTATTACCATACGTTCTATAGAAATTGATTCTATCGAGCAGGGCTCTTTAATATCTTCAAGTCTTATCTGTTTTAATACTTACTGCAAACTGGTCGAAATATCTGCCACCATGGATCATGTATCTTGGTTTTGGATAAACATTTAACAATGCATCTTCGATAGTGTCCAGTACTGGTGTTGGATCTGACGCCGAACCAGGTTCACCACGTTTCCTATTCTGATAAGCCAAGAAGAAATATTCCTTTCCATACAATGCTTTTACCTCTTCTGAAGCATTTGACCACATAGTTTCACTGTTTCGTTTGACTCTTTTACACTACAAAGAAGGAGAATTCACTAAAATTTGGTTTGTGCTACACTGTGCATACTTCATTGTGTACATTTGAACGAAAACTTGAAACGAACGGTTATAACAAATTACAAGAAGGTCAGTTGGATCCTGTTACTTTGCAACGAGTTCTGTCATTACTTAAACATGTAGATCGAGTTTCGTCACATCTTCATGTCACTTGTGCACCGAATATATAATTTTCTGGGGCTTCGATTTGTGTTTCTGCCAGAATTTCAAGATATGAAGCGACTTTTAGTATGGACCAAATAAAGAGGGAAAGTTGACAGACACGACAGTCTAGAGAAAAGAGACACAACGGAACATGACATATGTACATACAAAACCAAAAAAAAAAAAAACATAAAAATACATGTATGAATAATTTGGATCCCACAAAACACCGGGGATAATTCAGTTGGTCTGGAAAAGTAGGCTGTTCCTGTCTCATTAAAGACAGCCGCCGCATTGTCCGTTCGCCAATATGGTATTTGTCATTATAACAACCTCCAACCTCCAGCCGAAGAAAGCGAACAATCTGTTTTTGCTTTACTCCGCAATTTCACAGGAGATTTTCTGTCTCCATCTGTAAAACGGATTTTCCTTACCGGTCGATAGGATAGTTGTGTCGACGGTAAAATTTCTGAAGTGCTAACTTTAACCGAGCATCAACATATCCCTGACCGAGCAGTTATTGTGTCAACGACCCAGTTCTGTCTAGAAAAACGCTCAATTTCAAACATGCTCTTGAAAAACATACGAGCTGGGAGAGGTCTATATTCCTTACGCCGGAGCAGTCGAAATAAAACTGCCAATAAACGGTAAGTTGAGTATTGTAAAGTTGAAGTCCTTACGTTTGTCATATAGTGTTGTGTGAAGCCTTCCCTCATTGTCTAATTCAAGCTAAAGATTAATGTATGATGCAGACTGGGAGTGTCTTTTGTGTCTTAAAGGACGAGGGTCGTTAAGGCCCATTTTTGGCCCAAGAATTTGGCTAAAAAATGAAAATTGGCAAATATCAATTATTATAAATTTTATTTATTGAATAATGTCTATAAAAAGAAAATCCAACAGAATTTTTAGTTTAATTAGTTCTACAATGATCACGACACAAAGAAATGCTTTAAATGTGAAAATACGAAGAAATTTTTTAATTTGATGCAATATTTGATACTATTATGTCGATGTTCATATAGATCGCACAAAAAAATCACAACCAAACTTTGCACAGTTAAAGATCTATCAAGTACATGTGTTTGGTTAAAATATCTTTGTGATGTTTTTGTGCGATCATATCTATTTTGAACAAAACACCTCCAAAAATTGAGTATTTTTACCGAAAATGTTAAATTCTTGTCAAAATAGTCAAAAATACCCTTTGATTTTGTCGAAATGACGAAAAGTATACAAGAAAAAGTAACGAATTAATAAAAGACGATTATTAAACAGCATTTTCACAACAACTTATTATTATGCCACAAAATCTAAAATTTGGGCCAAAAATGGGGCTTAACGTACCTACTCTACAAATGTACTAATATGAAAGTAAATCTTAACAGTGCACTTTAAAAAAAATTATCAATTATTCATGAACTTATCCTGACCCTTTACTGACATTTAATGTTGTGCTATTAACTTTATATTTTTAGAAAATTTGGCCAAAAATTAGGTATATTTAATTGTTTTGGCTTGTAGAGTCCATAAATACTTCCTGTTTTTCTTTCTATATGGTATATATATATCCATTGATAATTATATGAAATCAATGTTTTTCTACTAAAACTGGTCAAGATTGACTGATAATCAATGGAAATATGAAGATCTAGCTGTGTTTCTGATAATGATAAGGAAACTCTGACAATGTCGGCTGAATTTATCAATATTCAGCAAGAGAAAAATATTGTTGACAATTTTCAAGAGGCATGGAAAAGATTATAACCAAATGTCATTTTAATCCTTAAGCTATATTGTACAGTCTGGAAATTTTCACAGAAGCCATTATCATGAAGAAACATTTACCAAGATATGCAAAAATTACCCAATTATGCATCAAAACTTTAGGCTATTTTGTCAACCAGACAAATTATTTATATCAAACTTCACTATTTTGCTTTATGTTGGATTCAAAGAAAAGTCATGGTTTCTCCTATTGGCAGATTACAAAAAATACACTATTGTTTGTTAACATCCCTCAAAGTGAAAAGACAATAAACTTGTATAGTAAATCTTAAGATAATATCCCTGCCAATAATGTTCATGCTATCCTCTGTTTTTTTTTTCTTTTGTTTGTTTTGCTCTTTTCTTTTTATATGCCTTCATCCCTAATGTATATGGGTATAAATGTGCATTTCCGAATAAAGTTCACTAAAGACAACTAAAAATTATTTTTGCTTAATTTCAAGGGTACTTATTTAGAAAATTGTCAAAGAATGATGTTAGTCTAGCAATTTAACTTATTGATGAGTATATCTAAATTACAAATCCCCATATATCAACAATGCAATATGCCCCAGTTGTTGATAAAAGTCTGAACAAAAAGAGTCTAGCGTACATTTCACAAAGTCGAAAGACTTACAACTACTCCTAAGTCCAGTATAACGTATGTAAGTTACAAGCACTCATAACACTTATGACCTTTTCAACCTTTTGAGAAAAGGATACCTGAAGACTTGTGATTTGTGCTATTGCAATTTTTCTTTTTAATTTGTATCCTTTTCTGGTTTGGTATCAACTATTACCTGTGGTGCATTTGTTGCTACCAAGAAGGCATTTGTTCGGCCTGGATGATCATAGTCATGCATGGCTGAAGCCGTATATAATGCCATAAGTTCCAGTGCAGGGAAGTTTCCACCCATAATTCCATAGCTGTCCTCTGCAGCAAAACTGTTTGCTCGATGTGTTAAATTTGATCTGTATATTGACTCCGATTCTGCAATGATAAATTTTCTAATTAATGTAAAACATGTTAAATTAGAAGTTATGTTTGAAATGCTGTGCCTATTATCCATCAATCGCTAAAACATAAATTCTAATTTTTTCACAATATTTAAAAAAGAAAGCAGGACAGGAACCTAATATAAGTACAACAGTGACGTAATTTCAAATAAACAAATCAGATACAAAATTCAATTAATATTTTTTTGTAGTTTAAGTTAAAATTGCATGAAGTGGAAGCACCATTCTATAAAAATCTTCTTATGGAATCCAACATACTGTAAATTAACAGGACTATCCAGACTAGTGTAAAATTCCCTCGATGTTTCATATTAACTTTAACTTAAAATGAAAATAAAAAATAAAATAATTATTTGAAGCTATTTGTGGATGGATTTTTGTGAAATAAACAGATTTATAAACATCTGATTATATATATAATTTAATTTACCTTGTTAATTGATGTAATGTACATTGTATTAAAATGCCAATGATTTAAAATTTCCTCCAAGTTTATTCAACAATGGATTGATTGATTGAATGGTGCTTAATATCCAGTGGCAAATATTTCATGCATATTCAGGACAAAAGAATATTAATGAATGATGATGATGAATGAACCCGGATTTGTACTAGACTGACACGCTAAGCCGGATTTTTAACGTGCTATCTCACGAATGCAACAGTCTGCAGGAAGACATGCCACTTTACCCAGACACATTATTCTGACTCTGGGCCAACCAGTCTTTATGCGTGCTTAGCGGAGAAGCAGCAAATACTAATTTTAATGTCTTTGGTTTGACCCTGCCGGGGATCGAACCCACGACCTTCCGCACTCGAGGCGAGCTATTCCACAACAGAAAATTACATGTTTATACTGCTGGTATCAAAATATTATCAATATTATTATTAATTAAAAGCTATGAAAAGAAACAGATAGATAATTCTGTGTTCAAAATTTACATCATTCGAAAATCAATTCGTAATTGGCTTTAGAACAGTTGCAGAATTTCACACGGATATCTATACTTGGTCCATTTATTGGGTGAAGCTGGACCAAAAACAACAAACTTCAAATATGTCTTCAAAATTAAAAATTGTGAAAGGTCTGTATGACAGAATAATGTAAAAATAAGAATTGTACCATTCTTAAAAAAGATTTATGATACTGTTTGTAAACAATCTTTGAGTTTTGTTTTTCATTGTCAGAAATTCACCTGCTCCATCATCTGACATTTGTTTAGTTGTTTTGTTTACAGGAAGAATCAATCCTATAATTCTTACAGTTTTCCTTCAAATATTTAGAGTCAAGATGCCTGTGGTTAAATATAAACAAATAAGGAGAGATTTTATACAAGGTTTACTTTATTTGTTGTATGAAACTGTATTAACAAATAGAATGTCTAACAAACATGGCAAAACTAAAACTAGAAGCTCACTATTACTTGACTGGTACTTTGCAATAAAGGTGTATTACTGACAAAAGTAACGAAAATATTTTTTTTTTGGATTAGGAAAACAGTTAATCTACCGTGTATGCCCTTTGATCGCTATGTGTAAACGACAGGTCACGTCTAAAATATCTGTTTTCATAACAATTGCAATTCCCATACATAAACAGTGGGAAAGAAGAAAGAAATCTAAATGCACATAAATAATCTTATTGCTTTCGTTTTGTATTTTTGATCATTTTTTAAAAAATACCAGAAAGTACGATTCCGGAATTCTCGAAGTCCGACCCCCCAACCATCATATTTATTGTATCATTTGATACTTCCGGGAAACAAATTAACCGACATTCAAGGACAAACAGTGGTCAACGTTCGTACCTCAGCATATAACCGCTGCCCCAAGCCCTTTTGTCTCCGCCATTTATTCAGTGCGGAACTGACGAAAACCAACCAATTTTAAATAAACATGCATTTCTAATTGTTGCATTTTCCTAAACTTTTTAACGTCACAAAACAAAGATTTGCAACGTCACAATATTGCTGACGTTATTTGCACCAACTAGAGATTAAAATCGATTTTTTTCAATGACATTTTTATTCCAAAATATTTGTAAATGCAGTAACATGTGTCAATTTCATCGGATAAATGTTAAAACGGAAATGCTTTTATTCCCGCGTAAACAAAAATTTGATAGGGCTTCTGGCAGTGGGGTAAATCGTTACTAGCCAAAGCTAGGACGTGTCACCACTGTTTCGAAGTTTGTGATATTTGTATACTTATTTGGCCGTTTATTATTACATTTGATTTTGAGGGCCTTTTACAGCTTGCCTTATGGTGTACATATTTGTTCATCATTAAAGGCCTTCGGGCAGGCAACCCGTAGATGTTTGTAATTAATATATGTTTTGGATGTCTGCCTTATAGCATATCTTCTTTTCTCTATACTATCGAGATATTTAAATAAAACTTTTAAAAGTTTTGAAAACTATATAAAAATAGGAGATGTGGCAAGTTTGTCAACAAGACAGCCATCCACAAAATGACAGTCGAAATTAATCTTCTACAGAACCCATTACGGCCTTCAATAATGAACTGGAAACATAAAGGAACTATTCATAAAACACAACAATCCATCTAATTGATTGAAAAAAATGGTGAATGAATAACAAAATGACTATTTAAAAAAACAACAACATTTTACTCAAAACATATAATTAGTAGTTTACTGATAGATTTCACATTTCAAGGAAAATTATGGACATTTGTTCCGCTCGGTTAGTTCTGCTTTGCTATCGAAATAATTCTCATACGCATAAAGAAAAATTTCTTCTTAAATTGTTTGCTGGAAGTGAATTATGGTCATAGCTACTCCTTAAAATATAGTACCAATAATTAATATTTAGGCTTTATCACACTAAATGTGACATATATTGCTTCTAAACTGCCCAAAAACTACGATATTAAAAACTGAAGGTGTTGAATGTTTTTTTTTTTTCTTTTTTGAATTTTTCCATTTGTTGTTCCATCCAAACTTACTGTTACATCATTTGTCATGACGTCATTTTCCGTTGTCAACAAAAACAAAATTGTTTGAATGCAAATTTGTTCATGAAAGAATTCATCTTGCTTTACTTGTACAAAGAACATTGGAAAGGTATGTTTCATTGTTCATTGCTTTTCCAAACACATGAAATTAGTGTTTAAATGTGTGAAGCGAAGGCGTCCGCCATATTGGTTCCACTGTTCACAATCCTAAGTATTCGATCATTCTTGTTTTCTCAAATAGTGCCATCCCTATGCTTAATGTGTACGAGGTCATTGGAGTGAGCGAGAATGGCTGCATAGTTACGATTGACATGGTCATGATGGTTTACATTTGATTTTCAGGGTTATTTATGACTTGCCTTACAGATCTTTGTCTAATGTTGAAGGCCTTTAAACCTGTAGAAGTTGGTTGTTAATTTGGTTGGTTTTTTAATTTCTTATTTGGACTTTTTGGAGGGCTGTGTTATATTTGCAGATTGAGAATGGAAAGGTTGAACAGGGCACATTTTCCATTTTTTTTTTGGGGGGGGGAGAAAAAGGCAAGAATAGAAACCTGGATTCACCGGCTGAACAATTTCCTTTAAAGCACAAGTGAGAAGAAGAGTCTTTACTTTTTCTCAAAAGATAAATGGTATTTCCTTTTTCTATACTTACAGTATTAACGATATGTCTCTTGTCCAGTACAAAGACAGTATTAACGATATGTCTCTTGTCCAGTACAAAGACATTACTATAGACATTTAATCAGTGACAAAGTATTACAATTGATTAACTTTCAATATAAGTATAAGATGTATTGTCTACCTAATATCCTTCCCTTTTTTATTAACTTCTGCAATATGACAAAACTGAGATGTGCTCAAGGATGATTTGACAGTGTGGTCATTTTTTTAACTACTCTGAATTTATCCATTTCAATATGAAATTTACATCTTAAAAAGCCATTTGAAAAGATATTATAAAGGTCTTTATTTTTTCATGGCTAAGATCTCATGATTGAATATGTCCATAAATTAACATATGAAAAATCAAGAGAGATCAATTTTTCGAGTGAACAAAATATTAATCAAACAGTATGATCAGATCAATCAAAATATTGTTAATAGAACATTCAGGCAAAGTAAACAGATATAAATATATTAAAGGAAATATAAATTACTGAGATGAATCTTTTATATAAAATATTCATAACATCAAAAATACTTTATTTGTTTACTGATTTAATGGCAGAATAAAAATATACATAAAACCTATGAAAATGAAAAGATGAAAAATGAAAAGGCTGGCTTGTTAGCTTCAAAGTAATTATTCTCTATTTAAAAGTTTTTATAGTTTGTAATTGGTTTGATCCAGGAGTAAAACTGGCAAAGAATATTTACTACTTTTTGGGATATTAACAGTTTAATGGTGGTCAACAAATTCCTCTTGATTTATCTTTGGCTTTGTAAGGAAAAGTTTATAGGTTTCATGAAGCAATTGAGTAATTCATAAAAACTTCTTAAACAGCTTTTTAAGATGATTTTCAGAAAATAATGAACAGGAAATTTGAAGTCACTGCATGGGCAAAAAAATGTGTTGACCCATGGGGCTTGGATGCTCACCATCGGGAAGTAGACATATTCACAAGCAGAGAAATCTTTGACAAAAATTTTACAGCACGGAAATTCAATCGATGTCTCTGCAAACAGATGGACCTGAAAAGTGGATCGAGACAGGGTACAACTCACCCTGATAATGCTTCAGACCAAATATCAAATCAATCAGACATAGGCAAGATGAGAAAGATATGACTAAAATTGACAGACGTACAGACCAGGGTACAACTTAATGTGGGGGCATAAAATATCAATAATGAACGTATTGAGAACCTGGTAATAACTATGACAAATCTAGAGAAACACGTTTCTAACTAAATAATAAAATGTTCACTCCCAAAAAGGAGCACACTGACCCATATTTTATTGCTTACTTTGATTAAGTAACTCTTATCTATCAGTGATGGATATACCGTGAAACCTGTCTTCACTGAACTCCTTTTTGACTTGAGGAAATGTTTCGTTTGGGCATGTAAAATCAAATGAAAACTTGTATAACACTGTATAAAGGGATTTAAAAATCAGTCTGGTAAAGACAGGTTTTTGGTTTTTCTCAATGTTCGGTTTAGACAAGTTCCACTGTATCTGTCAAGTCAGTGAGCACATTTGTTTTGTCTCTCAGAGCCCTCCATTCAATTTTCTTCAGAAAACATGACCATGTAAGGCAGGATAAAAAACCACAAAATACATCTGGGGAAATAAAGAATTTTTTTTAACAAACCCTTATCTTTTGACCCAATTGGGCCAATTGTAAGAAAAAAATAGCATTTTTATGAAAGGGTTGACTGACAAGATCATCTCTTAATTGTACTAAAGAAGAAAAAGAAAAATTTCTCAAAGGGACAGGATACTTAAGAGATAAATCAATATAAAATAAAAAAAGAACAAGTTTCCAAAAGACCTTGCAGAATAATTAACCACTTCAAGAAGAAATTTCCAAAAAATTCAATATTTGATATTTTTGTCACCACTGTCATTCCATAGAACATAAAATTATTATCAAGGAAACAAATGAAGACCTCAGATTTCCTTGTTAATGAAAACTCCTTGCATATTAGCCAGTGACGGTGTTGCAGCACCAAACAATAAAATTGGATGCATTTTCTGTTTGCCTATATGCATGTCCAAATTTTGTGGGGGCTGGGGTAATTTCCATGCTTAGGCATAAAGATCAGTGAACTTCAGGGTTAGATTTCATAAAACATCTCCCTAATTTAAACTTCTCTCCAACTGAAAAACTTGAAAATAAAAAAACAATTTTTTTTCATATTTGAGGAAAAACTCAAGGATTAGAGAAAAAACTCAGTTTGTATGAAAATGAAAAGATATGGGGTAAATGTCAGAGAGACTGCATTCCAACCTTGAGAAAAACAGAGGAATTTACAAATCAAGAGTTCTCCACAAGGCTTTCAACAAGGGTTGAATACCACTCCTTGTGAAAAGCTCTAAATTGCCCCAAATAAAAAATCATATATGTATAAAATAATAATGCTCTTACCTGAATATAATAAAGAAAAATGTACATTTAACAGAACAATAAACACAAAGATAAAATAGATGTTTTATGAAACTGAAGCAAGCAATATCATCTATCTGTAGAAAATCATTGCATGATTTACACAGATGTTCATACAAGTTGTCTACATCAGCTTATTTTATTTTTTTAAATAAAGATAAGAAATTCAGTTTTGAATTGTTAAATAAATATAATTATTAGCCCACCATATTTTTATGTTAAAAAAAGAGTAAATGTTGCATGATGGCTTTAAAACAAAAATA
>JARWCS010000050.1:3897828-3908619 GCA_034783895.1 Geukensia demissa
ACGGCAATCGAACAATGCATAATGTAAATGTAAGAATGAAAGATGTTAATCAAAGATTGCAGAATGAAATGCCAGAAGGCCAAATGCAAATTACCAGCGTGCATGTCAGAAGGCAGAAGAACGAATGTCAATCGTACAATGCATAACGTGAATGTAAGAATGAAATATGTTAATTAAAGATTGTAAAATGCAATGTCAGAATTCCAAATTAAAGTGAAACAATGAACTGGCGGATATCTTCCTCCATAATAAAAAGCGCAGTTTCTTTGATTGAATTTGTTTTTGTACATATTTCGATTATTTGTCGGAACTTCACCTCTTGTCCATTATGATAAGTGTAATCATTAAATCAAGTTGTATTCAACGGTAGAAAAACAAATTTACACGTGAGATTAGAATGACACTGGACAAGTGTAAACAGTAGATTTATGTTTTTTATAGCATATATGATCCAGATATGTTTATCATAACCAACATTTTGAATTTTATATACGCTAATATAGGCAATTACCCCCCTTTTTCCCTTCTAACTACAAGAAAATTAATACACCATATATAATAAGTTAAACAATACAAAATGTATTTTATTTATTACATTATTTCAGGCAATTGATTCCTTTGAGACTTTCACTGTAAAACTTAGAACTGTCACAACCTTCAGGCATCGCGTAGCTAAAGCAGTTTGCAAAACGTGTGGGCCATTTACAACATTAAGGAATTTCTTACATTTTACATCATTATAGCAACAAAACGCTAATTATAGTACTATTTGTAAATAGCACAGGCTAGATAGTATGCTGGTAGTGACATAAAACTTCATTTCAATATTTTTCCACACAAAAAAAAACCCAGGAAAAAAAATACTTCATTAATTCGTTAGTTAATATAATGAAATGATTGTAACCCGAAAACCTTTCTTCAAAATGTGGAAAATATCAAGTTTTGATGTCAATAAAATTTGATAAATTGATTATGAGTCATTAAAAAGGCACTACGTTTTTCGAATTGGAATAATCGTCATGCACTTGTGTAAAATATTCTTTGTTTGTCTTATTTATTTCATTCTAAATCACTTTAATTTAGATAGTTGTATTATTTATTGATTTCAATTTTTCAGTTGAGCTTGAATTACTAGAAAGAAAGGGGTATAGAACGTTAAAAAGCGTAAAAACAAGATACGGAAAGCGCCTTTTTTTCTTCAAACTCCCGACTGATGCATGACGAAGAAGTTGGAGAACATGGAAAGATACTTAAATCTGTCGGAATGAACATGGAGAGTTATGGAATGATGTTTGATGACATGTCATCTCTAACAGAAGAGTTGAGAAATATGACCATGCAACTCCATCCGCAAATAGACGCAATCGATGTGTTATGGTGAATTACTTCTCAATTTGTGATAACAAAATGAATGGAATGATTATCTAAATGTGTTTATTTAAATATTAGTCGGATTTATTTAATTTATCTTATCAAATACATTTATTGAAAGTAAATAAAGGGGATTAATAACTTTAATGTGTTATTATTATTTATCATCGTTGTGTTAATATGTAGAAAATGATATAAAAACATGTATATAAAAACAAAAACATTTTGATGATTGCTGATCTTCATCTTGAAATTAACAATAAAATGCTGTCCTTTATTTACCTATTTACACCAAAATTTATGTTATTTCTTAAAAGACAGAAAAATAATAACGATCATTTCTTAATGGTGGGTGTGTGTGTGTTGTTTTATTATTTGTGTAAGATTTTTTCATATAATTTTTCTATTTTAAAAAAATGGGCCCTTCGTCACTCTGTAGACCTGTCGACTTGTAAACTTGTAGACTGATCTGCCCTGATTAATACACGACCAGTAGACCTCTAGACTGATCTGCACTGATTATAACCTGAACTCTACCCCTGTCGACCTGTAAACCTGTAACTGATCTTCACTAATTAACCTGTAGACAAGTCTGCAATTGTTATTACTTGACCTGTCGACATTTCAACTTGTAGACCTCTGAAATGGCTTGGTCAAACGGATTAATATTTAATATGGAGCATCTATGGAAGGTTCATTATAAAGTTTCCTCATTTCATCCCGATCCGTCAACAAACATGGCCGTCATGGACGATTCTTGTTTCTAATTCGCTGATACATTAAAAAATCTTCTCCTCGGAAACCGCTTGCCTAAATGGATTAATATTTGGTAGGGAGCATCTATGGTAGGTCCTTTAAAAAGTTTCCACATTACGTCAGGATCCGACAAAAACATGGCCATCATTGACGATTCTTGTTTCTGAATGGCTTATACATTAAAAATCTTCTACTCTGAAACAACTTAGCCAAAATGATTTATATTTGGTATGAAGCATCTATGGAAGGTCCTTTATAAAGTTTTTTCATTCTGTCCCGATCGGACAAAAACATTGTCGTAATGGATGATTCGTGTTTCTGATCTATGGAAGGTCCTTTAAAAGGTTTCCTCATTACGTCAGGATCGGACAAAAAAATGGCCGTCATTGACGATTCTTGCTTCTGATTGGCTTATACATTAAAAATCTTCTACTCTGAAACAACTTAGCCAAATGGATTTATATTTGGTATGAAGCATCCATGATTGATTGATTGCTGGTTGCTTAACGTCCAGTGGCAAATAATTCATGCATATTCAGGACGAGAACAAGTTCAACAATTATTAACATCGAAAAGGGGGTGGGTTGGGACACAACAGGGCAACGGTTTTTAACTGCCACTGGAAAAAGGAGTGATGGGTAGGGACCTTAAATTTAGCCTTTTGTAGCGGCATAAACCTACTCTTTTTCGAAAACTACAAAAGGGGTCTTTTACGTGCAATGAGCGTGGCACTCTCCAAACACGTTACCCACTATGGTCCACGGCCAGCCTTTCCGTATTATAACCTGGCAGCCCCCCAACGAGAGGGCCTCCCCTATCCTCCACCTGGGGTTCGCGCTGGGTCAGCTCTGTGGGTCGAACCCTGGAGACCGCTCCGGTGCCCAGGTTTGAAAATGAAGAATATTATAATGTATTTCCACAGCCTATGTTATACTAGAATTTCACTTTACTGGAAATTAAAACAATCCCATTTGCATATTTTTTCCCTTTTCCGTCAAACATATTGTTTTGTCTTCACCAATACATATGGTGAAATTAAGAACCATTTAAGAATATCATTTCAGACCTCAGTATCATATGAAGAATTATTTCCGTATGACACATGCCGCAATGTTACGTATGGATTTCAGTTACTGGATAACTGTTTAAGCATGGCTGCGTAAATTAGATCGTTATATAATACCCGATTACCCGTGTCATAACCCCAGCGCGTGCTTGTTAATTACAGCGCACACGTGTCATTAAATACCAATGATAACAGTTGATAACTTTGTTTATCTCTGCAGTTGACCCGTTGTTAATATTATGTCGCAACATCAATGTTTCTGCTACAATTGTCAACCAGTGACGAACTCTTTGGGGTTTCTTATGATAATTTGAAAAAATCTACTATACTACTGTTTTCGATAATTTGGCATTTTAGTTCTTTCTTTAAACATATAAACAGTCCAAGAAAAACGCAGTAACAGGAAACCGGAAATTGAAAATAGACTTATTGTTTTCATTGTTTTTAACAATGACCGTTTTCTCAAATTGGTCTTGGCAGAAGTGTATAAAAATTGATTGACTGATTGATTAACGCCACGTCGGCAGTTATTTCAGCAATATCGTGGCGAGAACAAATGCTCTTTAGAATATGTAACATATTCTTGAACTACACTTTTATCAGAAATGGCGTTATTTACACGACAAATGATACACTTGTTAGTTTAGTAGTGTGATGATTTCCTTTCTGAATAAGTTCTGCAATATAGACTGTATAACATAGCTTAAAAGTATAGTTCTATTAATACCGCTGTTTTACATATCCGAAAATCAACACTTTATTCCTTAACGATTGTTTTATTCATTTCCGAAACTTAAATTAATATCATTCCCGAAAAAATAGTCCTTGCATTTTCGAAAATTCTTAGTATTTTGATTTTTAATACATATCCCTCTTCGGTTAGCCGGACTAAACCGTTTGTCCAGTTGGAGTAGGATTTCGAGCAGGATGTATTTGTAAATGTGTATCATCTTTTAACAGTAATTGCACTAAAATTCATGTGTATACTAACAACTGGGAACAAAGTGTTTTTTTTTTTTTTTTGTTCCATGCTAACAGGCATTTATATAAACACCAAAGTCAGCAACAGTGTTGAATCTTTAAAAATCTGTTATTTATCACTTGCAGTGAGAAAGTCTCATATAGACATTGTAGGTTTCAATGCTGTACCACAGTCTTCCGGTTCTTTCCATCAAGGCTTGATTGCTTGAATGCATCTATACATAGGTTGTCGTTCCATATTAGGGTGACTAGTGTAAAATTCCCATTAAGGTGTGAATAAAGGCTTCGGGGTTAAAAGTCACCAGAAATAGGTAGCATGTAACATTTTACGTATGTTGCTGCGGAGTTTTATTAAAAGTTTCGGGGAAAATTAATTGGGGAATAAAAGAGAAAAAAACAATCTTGATCCAGTTGGTTACAATAATCACATTTTTATAAAATAAAGTATAATTCAATCCAAAATTTCATTTGTCATCCATATCAGATGCTTTCCACAGGTTTACGTTGTCCGCAAACACGATCCCGCATATAGTGTAAAAGAGTTAATATATTCGCCACACTGACCATTACTAAAATAATGTTTGTCTGACGATTCATAAAACGCTACTAAAGACGAAAAAAGAATTATTTTATGTCAATGTATACGATTATAATTTAGAAAGAAGATTTGTTTTCTGTTTTTCTGAAATTCATATGGAAAAAGATACGTCTAAAAACCCAAAGTCTAGACAATAAAAAGGAAAATTTTAATTGCGTTTGATATCCGTTACGGACGGTCCAGCATACTAATCTCGTCCATCAGAACTGATGCATCAGCTCCTCCCATCTCATTCAGAGCTTGATCAGGTCTGCTGTTAATTGCAAACTCTGATATTAAAATTAGAAGATTGAAAATTAAGAAAAATCAATTAGAAAGTGTCGTGAAACTTGTAAAAATTTCTTTGAAGTGTGCCTACAACAATCTAAGGTGACAATACTTCCGTAGAATAGCGATATTACTTTCTGTATTTCACATATCAAAAACGAATGTCAATCAAATTAGTGGTAATTTGCATATTTTCATGTTTTATACACCTGTAATCTCGGTTCATAAAGTACGAATGAGAAAAATTAAAAAGCAGAAAATTGTATTTATAAAGATCAATTCTCATCTAAATAAGATCCGATACCCTTTCATCTGTAAAATTATACGTCGTAGAAAATATGAGAAAAATTTTTCCATATAGTTCCAAAACGAATCCCAAGACAACTATCATTCGGGCGATTTCAATATTTAAGAGCCACACCGAACTTAAAGTTAAACTCACTGTCTTGATTTCTATTGAAATTCAGAATTTCTTATTTTCATGTGTAGAACTAAGTCTACATACACAACCAAAAGTTTAAAAATCGGGCATCAAATTTGAAAATAGGTTTTATATTCACGGACAGTAAATATATGGTTTTTTTTTTTTGGTAGCCAATGCACGTTTCAAAGAAACTTTTGGATGACCCTAACACCTTCACATTAGACAAAGGACACCGAAACGTATGGATCCCGGCTGAAGACATGAATTCCAACATATACGAAATTTCTTTCCTCAACATATCTTATTTTCGCAAAAAAAAAATTTTGTTCTTTTTTCATATTCATGTTTTTTAGTTCTTGGTAAGCAAATATTACGAGTTATGCAATGGAAAGTAATAACTATATATAACAATATACAAAGTTTAAAAAATGAATAGCTAAGAAGAGGGCCTGAACTCCAGTGACTAAGTTTCCTTTTTTCTTTAATCCTACTTAGAAATTTGCAATTTACAAAAAAAAGATATTTCTAAACATAACAACCGAGGAACGATGACTTCCACTGAAAGCTTCAAGGTTTTGCGATGTTTCTAATAATCTAAAAAAACAAAGGCAACTTGCATACAACTGATTGCCACTGTGACTGAAGCACATGACTTTGTTGTAAAAAACGATCGATCAACAACTTTTCAACCTTACCATATTTGGTGATAACAAACATGGGGGTTAATTTTCAGTGTGTTAACTATCCGGGTGTGCAGAGGCATTTTCACATAAAACTTTAAAAGGGGACCAACCTATAGAACAATTTGATTAAGAGAAGTTTCCATCAGCCTAATTTTGCATTTACCATGCTATTAATTTTGCTTTTAGTCTCTTATGTTAAAATAATTTCGCTTTATTGGGCAGGGAACAGTACATAATTTGCAAAAGTATCACCATGCACGGTCGACACAGTACTTCTAAGTTTCGGATTTGGTCTTATATCGTTCCAATTGTAAACTAGGCTATTGTGTAATTTTCAGTAGTCGGGCATGTTAGATACAATTTTAGAAGAACGTTCGATCATGAACAAGCCTAATAAAGCCTGGTTGAAGTAATTCTTATATGGAAAATATAATATTAGACCTTTTATCCTAATAATGAATGTTTTCTCACCCTGAGAATTTGGTGAAGTGCTATGATAAAACAGTACTACTGATGGTTGTACTTGCGCGGACACAATTACTCAATATAGCACAATATGTACGGAATGTGAACTAACAAAAAAGTTGTGACTGTGAAGATGATATATCTAATGATTAAATTTCTAACCAATTTCTACTTTTTGGAGTTGGTGTCAATAATGTAACCAAAAACTCTTTTTCAGATAACATGCGCCTTTTGACTGGGTAGTTTCATTTATTATATCAATGCAACTGAATTTTTGGCTTGGTTTTAAAGAAGATCTTGAAATAGTCCTAGTGATTCCGTTACACATTGACTGCAAGAAGTTTCAGACAAAAAGGTTTACAAGGAAGTTTTCCATAGAGTTATTTCTGCTGTGGAAACCCTTCAAAATAGCAAACAAAATTAAGTTATGCGAAAAAATAGCACAGTTTTTTTAAAGAAGATGTTCCTCAAGGTCTTATATATTGGACCAAAATAGGTTTTTTGATTTGAATACGGACACAATTTTAAAAGAGATAGTCATAAACAATTCAAAGATTAATCGGTTTCAGAGCATTGTGGACAAGATCCATGTCATTGTGGATTTGCAATGGACGACGGACCGAAAGAGACTGCAATAGCTCAAGATAATTCTTGTAAGCTATTCTAAAAACTATCAACAATATTAAGCTGCAGAATAAAATGTCATGGCAACTTTTATCAAGGTCAAATCACAATTTCGGTCGTTCGTACGGTTAATGTACTTTTTGTTTTAAAAAGGAAAAATCAGCAGATCACGGTCAATGAAGAGACAAGACTTTTGTATGTCTTAGGTGAGACAGAAAGAGATTTCATGTACTGTAATTCGCGCTCTTGTTTAATACACTATAATGTCAAATGGAAAAATAAACTAGAAGATCAACAAATAACATGCTTTTGAAGCCAAATTACAGAGTAGAAAAATTGTTTCGGTGTGGGCTGTATTTAGACTTGCAATGTAAAACGACCAAATATCATTAAGAAGTATATACGGTTACACAAACGTCACAATTTAAACAGACAGAAGATGATCATTTTGTCATTAAATTAAATCTTTGTGTGGGTCCACTCGATACATTATACCGCGGTATTCACACAAGTATTATCTTTTATTTCCTCCCAAGTGTTGAATTTCAAGTGTTAATTGTCACACGTCAAACTTAATAATGAAATTAAATTTATGGTACGCTTCATTTCAACTTCTAAATAAAACAAAATATATTCGATATCTAGTTGAATTATGTAATTAATTATTTTTATTTATATTTTGTTGTAAGCATAACAAAAATTAAATGGTGTCTAATAACTCTTAACGGCACCTGCTAAAGGCGTGCTTTTGATGTCTTTGAATTGTTAAAATTCCATAAAGTATCTGCCTTATAATTTAAATTGCAAAATCATTAACTTATTAAACAAAAAGAACATAAAATTAAATTTTGTCAAACAAAAGGAATAGAAATGATTTATTTGGCATACGCACTTTTGTTTCTGGTGCGTACATAAAATGTTTGCATCATTTTGAAATTTGAATATAAAACCTATTTGTAATTTAAAACTTTTAGAAACCTAAAATTACAATTTGAAAACACGTGACAGTTTGTTTCTTTTAAATATTTTATTGTCATCATTTTTAGCTTATATATTAACAAGAAACGATAGGAGAAGTCGACGAGCAGGTTCTTGTCTTATACAATGCCATGGATATCTTATTGCAGGTTCAAACCATCCCCTTAATTAACAAAGGTAACTGTTAAAAAAAACGATCCTTTTTATCCTTTTATAGGTAATGTTTACATAAAATAATGGGTGATATATCTCTTGTCTAACCAAAATTTTGAGAATTTTATATATCTTGGCATTAAAAAAGTACGATATCGTACATTTCAAGAATAAATGTGGTCAGATTTTGACAAAGATGGTATATAAACTGAATGTTAATCCATTTGCACAGACGATAGCGGCATGAATCGAACCATCTGATCTGACCCAAAGCGACTTCATTTTCGATTTTCGATTTTAGTAATTTAACATTTTTATGTATCAATATAGCTCACTGATTACTTTCGGAGTATATTTTTATGTAATAAGCTCATGATAGTATCGATTATAAAAAAAACTTGCTTTGCTGTTTTCGTACGATTATACATACGAATATACGACAAAATGTAAGCGTCTAACCATAATTCACGAACACGAACGAGGATTTCTTCGTACTGAATCTGAAAAATACTTTCTGAAACTTTTGGGAAATCGTTATTTTGATATTACTTTGATGTACTAGGTGTAATCTGGCTGTATATAATTGATTTGACTTAAAGTTAAAGCCATTTTATACTTATTAATTGGTTCATTGTATCAGAAAGTTCAAAAGCATTGTTGTGGTGATTCGATGTTAGTAAAGATAACCTATTCTTTCACTAACACACGATTGGACCGTTATAGTTGCCTTTAATAAATAGCTTTTGTTAGAATTAATTTTACGGTAAATTAAGAGCAAAGGTAATTCTAATTCGGCAGTTATACTATTTTAAAAGAAAAAATATGGAATATATGCCAGAAAGACACGATCCACATTTTACACACGTATTATTGAAAAGCCAAATTTAACAGCGTGTAAAGGCTTTTCTTGATTTACCTTCATCAGACACGCTGAAGAAGATCGGTCAAACTTTATGAAATTTATTGTTACATTTATAGCATAAAATATTGCATTTATAAATAGCAACACTGAAGTAACACCATCGTCAGCAACACTGATGAAGCTGACGAAGTGAGGACTTTTTTCTGGAGGGATACCTAGTAGGAAAGGCAAATTTTATCTTTATAAAAATTTTTGAAAGAAAGAATATGAAAATATATCCTAGAAAGACACGGATTTGTTCACTGTGTCGGTGAACAATGATACTAATAGTTAAATTAAATTTAAGCTTTGTGTGTATATATCTATATGTTGTTTTTTATTTATTCATACACATATTTGTATGTTTTATTATACTTAATTTGCCCTAGAAGGCGCACTTAACCTTTTTTATCCCAACAAAATAATATGCAAAGACAGAAGTTTTTTGTGGACAGTCATTATTTTCTTGATCGACACTACGCACCTTCACCTCTGGAAATTTAGACATCTTCTATCAATTTGCAAATTCTAGCTGACATTTGTCTTTGTAAAATGGAATGGTTGAGATAGAAAACTGTGAAACCGTCGACCTGTCACCACGTGCCGTCTGCCTCTTGTGTTTACTAAAGCTGAAAACTCAGGAAATTAGTTGACACTACACAGGGTAATGTGTCAATACACAGAATGTCCATTTCAGATTCATTATACGGGATTGTCATTGTTTATTTCTCCTTTTTGTTGTGTTTGTTATACAAATGAACAATAATTATCGTCCGCCTGAAAAGAAATTTGAACGAATATATTTTTTTTTCATAAAAGAAACATGTACTAATATGAAACATAACAAGTTAAAGACATATGCATTTTAGTAAAGGAATGAATGCCATTTCCATGGGTTTAAGCAGTTGTCTTTGGTATATTACTGAAGATATTTTTGTAGTATATTGCAAAATATCGTTATAAATGGATTGACTCTTGAAATACATTAAATTTGTTTAGTTTTTCAAAAGAAATTTTTATTTTGCAATGGAATGTTGTGTTAATGTTTAAAAGATGTCGTTTGAATTTACGGTTTTTCAATTACATGAAGCGTCAACAAAAAACTCGCTAAAATTTAAGAAAGAAACAGACATTGATGATAAAAGTACACATATATTTATTTCCTTAATTTATTGTATGCGATAGTTAATTTAAATCGGCTGATGAATGTATATTTAACAGGGATTCAGAACGTGATATACTATCTTGGCTTATTAATTAAAATAGACTCAATGAGCCAGAAACCCATTTCAACAGGTATCTAGTGACAAGTTGTAAACAGCGTCTCATCTTTTGTAAGCTAACCAAATTTCTTTTGCTTTGTATTTTTAATAGTCTGTATTTTTTTCTGACAGATTTTTAAGTTAGCGCGGTAGTAAAATAAAATGAAATGTGGATAATTTTCAGAACTTAAGGGGGTACCCTACACCATCAATAAAATAAATTCCACTCGTTTAATTTTCTTTATATTTTGTTTAGACATTT
>JARWCS010000050.1:3910769-3924137 GCA_034783895.1 Geukensia demissa
ATAAAATGATACTTGATTAAAACGTTTAGGTGATTTTTACAGAGTTATTTCCCTTAGGTGTATGGTACCCCCTTAATAGAAACAAGATACGGAAATAAAAAAAAATCGGTTGTGTTTTTACAATTCTTTATGTCTCTTTTTAATGATTGCTTTGAATTATATCAAATTTTTTCTAGAAATAACATGAGTATGGATTCCAACAATAAAAATAATATAAACTTAAATACCTGTCAAATAAGATAATCAACTTTTAACTAGTTTTTAGGGAAATAAACATTGAAGTCACCTTTTATAATTAAAATTGTTGAATATGTATCTATCCCGTAGTAGAGTTTCAATCCATTTCTCACTCGGGGCTGTGATATAAACCAGCATAGGTATAAATATGTTTTTGAACATTTCGCACCTTTTTATTTAAGATCGTACCATCCCGTTGTTGTAGAATATAGCTGATGTTTAGTTATCTGTTAACGCGTCGATACACATCACCAAGTTCCCTACAGATGTGATACTCAGTTTAATTAAAAGTTGTCAAAAGAGCTTCAAATTACTTTCTAAAAATTCGTTGTCGCATTGAAATTTAATGCTGTTCATTTCTTACATTTGATATCAAATTTTTGTTCCTTTTTAATTTCTAAAAATATCTTGATAAATATAAAACGACATTCTAAAATATAATTATGAATGAAGGGGCGAGTTTTACTTAATAAGTTTATTTATTTCTTAGATTATTCTTTTTGACTCTATTAATGGATCTAATTTCATATGTTCTCGTTTTATTTTGTATGAAAACAAACAAAAGAAAGTGTTTGTTTAAGATACTTTAATTATACGATCATAACATGATCCCAAATGTATTCTGTCAGTTAGTGGTAAACAGCAACGTCCAATCAGCATAAGTCTGAGATGACTTGTGGTAATTTAATCGCCCACCGAATGTCAATCACGCCCCTTTTAGCCAATCAGGAGACGCATACTCGCAACATCAATCAACGGGATGGCAATGTGACTGCGGTAACAACAAGACAATTTTAGTTTAGGTTAATGCATAACTCATAAGAGTCGTTAGAGTAAAGGCGTTTTGCAATTCAGATCAGCGAAAACTTATGTGTAAACTATTACAACAAACTTAATGTGTACGAAAAGAGAATAACTGATATGGCTACGAGTGCAGGACTGTACCTAACATCTAGTACAACACCACAGTTAAACACTTCACTAGGAGACCAAATTCATAATATGCAGTGCGGAATTTCTCAACAGGCTCAATATCACCACAGAAATGACTTACAGGACTTAAAATATCAGGAAATGAAATATATGCCCCCGCAGCACCAGAACGGGCATCGTTTGGATTACCATAACCCATGGGGTATTCCGTGCACGGACGCTTGGAACAATTCGCCAATGCCCCAACTTCAGGATATGAGGGATATTCGAGATACCGTTGTGATGAGGGACATTAAATATGATATTAAACAGAACCAGGGAAATGATGGAAGTCAGCTGGCTACCCTTCACCATAGACCTCAACAGATTCACTCGCCACATGCCTGGCATACTCAGCTGTCCTCGCCCCATTTGAACTTGCAGAACGGTGGGGGTCAGATGCAGCACCACGGTTACGGAATGCCAATGAACGGAATGTTGTCGCCGCATGGTATGCACCCTGCAATGAGGGACCCAGATCATGAATTGGACCATCACAATCCATCAGATGAGGATGCCCCGTCTTCAGATGATTTGGAAGCTTTTGCAAAACAATTTAAACAGAGGCGGATAAAACTGGGTTTTACACAAGCAGACGTTGGACTAGCTTTAGGAACTCTGTATGGAAATGTGTTTTCTCAAACGACAATTTGTAGATTTGAAGCACTTCAGTTAAGTTTTAAAAATATGTGTAAACTTAAACCCTTGTTACAAAAGTGGCTGGAAGAGGCAGACTCCACTACAGGGTCTACCGCTAGTATGGACAAAATAGCCGCTCAGGGTCGGAAACGAAAGAAGCGCACAAGTATTGAAGTAACTGTGAAAGGAGCATTGGAGCAACACTTTGTAAAACAACCAAAGCCTACTGCCCAGGAAATTCTACACTTAGCAGACTCTTTACAATTAGAAAAAGAGGTAGTGCGTGTTTGGTTTTGTAATCGGCGACAAAAAGAGAAGCGAATGACCCCTCCCGGGGTAGGAGCCAATGGAGAACTTCTAATGACTGATTCAGACCAGGGTGACAATTCTAGTGATAGGAGCCCTATGTCACCTCCTGTCAGCCATAATGGACTAAATGGGGTCCCGCAGCACCCCGGAAATCAGAACGGACTAGTTAGTATGTCTTTATCTTCTTCTATGAACTCCCATGGTATGTCACCGAGTGGTCACTTAGAAATTGGTCAGATATTAAACTCTCACCTTCAACAGCCGCAAGCTCATCATTATAATACACAGAATCATTCACCGACTCACTGATAACTTTTGTGTGAAAACTGAAGCGAAAAAAGACCTTCAGGGCATCCATTTTATTTTAGTCTTGACTGTTAACTGAATGTGTATTGCCGTTAAAACGTCCAAACGAAGTGTCGACTCCGGAATAGTACACGGTGATGTATTACAAAATATACTTTTTATGCATTTCCATACTTGGCAAGATTGTAATTAATATAAGACAAAAGAGGCCCAGAAATGAGTTAAATTACTGCGAATGAATTTTGGTATGTGTAAATTATGGTAGGACATTTTAAGGAGTTTAATTTAATATTTAATGAAAAATGTCTGACTTGTGCAATGTGTGAATTCTACCAATTACGTGCCTATATAATTGAAGAGACATGTGTCTCTTATAATTGTCTGTCTGGAAGAAAGTTTAAAATTTTTATAAAGGATCGTCTTTCTGAATAAACATTAAGAAAGTTGATCATCACCACTCCACTCAAATATTTAAAGTTAGCATTTGTATATTGTATATCCCAGAAAGTCAACAAATCAACTCTCTAATATTAAACAAGAATTTTAAAAAGAATATAAGTGGGATTTAAAGACATTTAAATTTAATTAATTATCCTACGAAATTCAGTGTACTTAGAATCTCTATACGCGGTCATTCGGTGATTTTTATTTCAGAATGGTATTTTTATTTTAATTTACCCAAAACTTGCATGCATTCCATTTTATATCAAATTCCTAAATTTTTATAAAAATATTCAAAGGTCATTTCAATATATAATAGATTATTTTATGGTTTATTTACGTCATAATTAGTACATCACTAATTTAACTGATAAAGAAAATGTGTTTGACCTTTGTATCACTTATTAATAACGATTATCGTGTTAAGGATAATTTTTTATCATTCCAGGTGGTGTGATTTCTGTTGGCTAGTGTGTAATTTTCAGAAAAATTTCCAAATTGAGATTTTTTTCATTCCATTTTTGTAAGATTATTTATTATACTGTGGAACAGTTATTTATATACGTCCTGGGACTTGGTGTCTCCGGACTCTAACTATATAATGTGTGTTTTTTTTATTTGTTATTTGTTTTTCTTGGATCTGTAAGAATATATTGTGATTCTGATTAATTTAAAAATTACATGTCCATGTTCAGGGTTTGAAGTTGCCTGTACATTAATAATAAATATTTTTTAACGAAGTAGACGTATTTCTTGCATAATTTTATACCCTATACAAGTGCCTCGATTGCGAAGTTTATCTGAGACTTTTTCTGGTGTAAATTGCTCCAAATTAAGGTGAATTACATATAATCTAACTTTACACACCCACAAATTCCAAACATTTATAAAATAACATAACAAAATATCGGCAATTATTTTTGTTGCAATACAACGACTTGAGTATGATATGAACCAAATCTGCGATTAAACGTTCAAATATTCTCCTTCTTCACTTTTATGATTCAAATCAAATTAACCGAAAGTAGTAATGTTACTTTTACAAAATCTGCTTATTTTCATCTTTGAGAAAAATATTGTTAATTTTGCAGGATATAAATGAGAATTTAATATGTATTTTGGCGTTATTTTGTTGAGAACAATAGTCACGAATTTACAGTTTTATTTTTATATGATTGAAACTAGTAAGGTTTTCAGAGTAAATGAGGTTTAAATGATATAAAATTGATAAACTAAACTTGTCTAAGCTGATGTTTTAACTGGATAATAAACCATGAAGCCATTTACATGCAACAGCTGTGCAGTAAGTTCACATTATATTTTATTTTGATAATAAATTTTTCTTTGATATTTTTTATTAAGGATAAAAGCAAATATTTTTTGTAGTTACATATGTATTTTAGCTAATGAAATATGTATTTCATTAATTCAATAATCATTAAGAAAATGCAATTTCCATGGCTTCCACAATCATAAAAATTTTAATTTTTAAATGGACACCTTAGAAAACAAGACCACTTGACCTTTACTTCTTCATCTTTGGCAACCTTAGCAATTTTGTTGTTTTTTATTTAAAATTAACCTATATCATTATGTGATTTGTCAATGGTAATTCATAACAGCTGATTAATTAGTACAACACCGCACATATTATCCGTCAGAACTCGTTAACTTTATGTTACAAACTAGATATCTACGTGTGTAACACTTAAGTTATCCATCAGTGACTTAATGAATGAAGATTCGTCTGACTTTTTCTTCTGTCAAAAAAGTTAGGCCTAAATATCAACCGACAAAAATTCGATATAATCGAGAAAGCATTAAACTATTTAAGGATCCAAGAGTACATGTAACGTATCTGTATTTGAGGTATATTTCTTCTTAATCTTGAAAATTGCTTTAGATTGAAAAGATCCAGAATTTAAAACAATTTGTTCATTAAGTTGAGTGTTCTTGTAATGAAAATAAATTTTTTTAAATATGGCTGATTTAAGTAAATTTGAAGTATAATTTTATGAACGCTTAAGCAAATACCACCTTTTTATGTCACGTGAGATAATTACTCGTTGATAAAACTTATCTGTTTTCTGCAAAAAAAAAAATTGACTGTTAGGTCCTGTAGACCTCAGGCTATTTTAATTAACAATAAATTATTTTAGGTAGATTTTTTATATGCATTTTTTCTATGCTTAAAGTTCATTAAACCGTTATTATAAATTAAGTTGAGAAATGTATGTTAATATTGTATTATCCATTCACATATTATTCAAGGGTCAAGTCATTGTGTTGCAACAAAAATAATTTGCGGTCGTTGTGATAAAGGCCTTGGAAAACTCGTATATGTAAACCAGTCTGCAGTTATTCTTAAAAGGAAACCATTTTAAGGAAACATTCAAAATTTCAAGTATGTTCCTCACATTTAGTTTATATTTATACTGATTATGCCTGTAGAAATGTGTTGTCATTCCAGGTGGACGGCGCGGGTTAAGAGTTTTGAATATTGCTATTTGTAGCAATTTTTGCCCGAAATGCGCTGTATTTTCACTAAAATTAAAGACAAGGAATTTTATTAAAATAACAACTTGATGGGAAGAACGTTATTAAACACCTTCAACCACCACCAACAAAAACTGGATCTGTACCAAATAAAATAAATAACAACAATGAAATATCAGACAGTAAAAATCTTACACGTTCTTCATTTTAAAGTCATAAGTTATATATATGCCTTATAAGCTCAAGTTTTATTCATATGGGTCAAAGGCTACACAACGGACAAAAACAACAATTATATATATGTATTAAAATCAAGGCATCAAATGGAATCAAGTGTCCCGTGTCTTGAGTTTTTTTTTTTTTTTTTTTTTTTTTTTTTTTTGCCGCGAGGTTGTATAAAACAAGCGAGGATATATTGCACTCAGATGTTGATTAGGCCGAAATATAATTGTTTGTCTTAATTGCACTGTTTCTATGAAATGTAGCATTTTTAACGTTAGGAAACTTTATACCAAATTTTCCGGTCATGTTTAGTTTCAGGGTCTAAAAATGCAGGTACATTCTGAACATATCTAACAATTCGATATTTCATCTCGTGAAAGAAAACATGTTAATATTTTTACCTTGATTTAATTCTTTCCAAAAATGAAGAACTCTGATAAAATTGGTCTTGGTTGAAATTTATTTAGTAAATGATCAAATTTGAGTGTTTTACATGCAATAATACAAAAATTCACATATTGGTTTTGTCGAGTCTGGTACCCTGGTCAATTAAAAGATACAGCAAAGGAATCTAAAGGCCGATATTTTATAAATGGAACACCTGCCTCCGAATGCAGGAAGTTCAATTTAATATAACTTATTGGTGTTACTTGTCAATTGTGTTGGATCAGCTTGTCAATAAAGTTGTCCTGACAAACAAAATATAATACTTCTTGAGAAGCTTTACAGAGTATGACATTTCATATTAAAATCTTGGCAACTGAATAAAAATATGACTATGATACTAGGAAGATCTCAAGACGATGAGTTTAACATGTTACTATGTGACTTTTTTGTTGGAGACGAAACTGGAATTTCTCATAGATTCAAACGAATGAAACCTTTGCATTATAGTTGAATGCAGAGTTGAACTTCGATGTCGTTCGCTTTAAAACGACAAAATTCGTGCAAACGTGTCCAGACCAAAAACACTAAGAAGTGATATATTTATTGAGCAAAGCAAAAAATCTCTGAACATTTATGAAAGTAATTTGTCAGAGAGAAAAGATGGTTTGATGTGAAATGTTATACGTACAATGACAATTTAGTAATCAAATAATATACATCCGTCACCTTCCAACAACCGTGTATTGGCAGTCTGAAGCCATTTGAGGTCATTTATTAGTATAAATATGGGTCGATGTTTTATGATGTGCCCCAGGCTAATGATGGCCAATACACTTTCATTCTCTGATGATTTTAATGATAAAGCTATCAGATTTTTGTTTTGTTCTGCACGATGAAATGTTATACTAAATGTCAACCGTATATTACTTACAAATGCCATCGTATTTTGGGTAAGGAAAAATACAAAGTTTTTGTAAGAAATTTATTACACCAGTAACATAATTAAAATCTGAATTCGTGTAAGCATCTTATGTAAGAACTTGTTCATCACATTATGAAGTATTACAACAATGACAATATAATCATTTTTTTAAGTTGTAAAATATATTGTCAGGTTGCCGTTGTCTTAAGTGTTTAATTTCATATCGGACATTGAGCTATATACCACACAATTTCAAATGAATCAGTTACACCTGTACTGAATATGAGCCCACGAATTGAAGGCGATATTTATGGTGTTGACAAATGTGAAACGGAAAACTTTTGACAATAACGACTGTATCAAATTCTACGATATGTAGAATACTCCCTTTATCAAGAAATGAAATAAAAATACTCTTTAGTAGCAATATATCCGTTTTGTAGAACAATTAAAATTTAAGATCAAAAGTGAGGAAAAGTTTAAGCGATTTATCGCCCAATTTTGTGGTCCGTTTAGTGTTTTATTTGTAGTAACCGTACAACATGTATAACAAAACTAATAAACTTCTCAATATATTGAACGTTTACAAATTTTGGTGAAGGATTTTGTATTAAAAATTCCTTATAAATAATTTTGAATTAACAATCTTTAAAATAGTTAGATATGATGCATCATAGAAAAACAAAACGAAAAATGCTGCAACATTATTGAACCCATGTGAAAAATTTCAGTGACTGTCCATTTCAACTCGGATAAGTTTTCATCAATCAATAATGAAATTAATTATGTGGTAAGCAGACCGTTAAATATAAATTTCAATTTATAAACGAAAAATAATTATCAGATATGATTATCTTAAAATAAAACACCGACCAATCATTTTGTAAGGAAAGTGTAAATTTTACCCCAACATCAGAAATGTATCAATCAGGAAATTGACAACCTTAAACATATAGTTTATCTTCACGGCTTAAATCGATAAAAAGGTGTTCTTTTTTCTGTTTATCAGAAATGATGAGTAACGAGGTCCTGATATTAAAAAATGAAGGTTTTAAACAATAAATAGAAGTTGAAACCTCTAATTTGTGCGAAATTGATGTAATATTATTATAATATGCAACGATTGGACTTCAAAAGAAAATGAATAATAAAAAATGGGAAAACATCACTAATCTGACCTTTTATGACAAAGCAATAAATTTGTGAATATTTAATTAGAATTTGTTGTAAAAATGTATGTTCTATCCAAAAACCGTAAAAAGAACATTTAATAACAAACTCACACGTTGAAAAAATACTTTATATATTAAGAAATAGTACAAGCTTTAAATAAAGATACATGCAATAAACGTTTATACAGAGACAAGCACATGGATTACATCAAATAATCTCTTTCATATGACCCTTTTTATCACTCTATAAATGTATTGTCTAAAAAATTAGTCTGGAGGCAAACACATTTAGCAAATGGTGAAGTGTAAAACCTTCTTTCACTGGTGCATAAAGTTTCTCTTTGTAATTCTGCATGAATTTGAATCACTCTTATTGTATATTTATTGTATTAAAATTATGAATTAAGTCAATTCAAAATTTTAAATCCTCAAACAAATTGTAAGCCACATGTTCTTTGTTTCACATTCTCTCCTTTAAAATTGATTAATAGTTAATTTTTACATTCTCATGTATTAAATTTTGAAGGTGCATTCCAGTTAATACAACGTCTTCAAATACTATATATATATGCGCATTATCACCAGCAATGGGCTTGATCCATGCATTTAGGCAAAGTCCCAAATAAATTTAAGTCGACACTTATATAAAACATCCCGTCTCCTCGGTTTTGTTGTTTTGTTTTTCTTCATAGAAACGAGTATATCTTGTGGTTGTTCAAAATGCTGTCGAATCGGATCGGCTTTCCAAGGCTTAGAAAATTGATTTTAAGTTAATACTGAAATTTAAGATTACGCATGTGTGTAAGAGAATTGATTTTAGTAAGTGCCCGGACGTCCTTTTCACTGTAACCATATTCCCACTAAAATTATAACATGAATTAGAAACTTTATTGGAACAAAAACGTGTGTTGTTTCAAATAAATGAAATATACTTTACGAATGACGTTGCTAGACAACAAGATGCATTGTGTAGGAATGGAAATCTACTTTTATTCTGGAAACAGGGAGTATTTTCATCACTTAAAACCGGAATGTGTTCATCACTTAAAGCCGGAGTTTGTTCATAACTTAAAACCAGAGTATGGTCATCACTTAAAACCAGAGTATGGTCATCACTTAAAACCAGTATATGGTCATCACTTAAAACCGGAGTAGGGTCATTACTTGAAATGTAAGAATGCATTTGCAAGTTTCTTCTGTAGTGCCGGATATAACAGCTGTTCAAACTTTCCGAGGGCGCGCTGGGAATATTTGCTCCTTCGTGTTTCGGACATTTTTAAGCGAACCTTCGTGCAATTATTTGGGGGTCTGGGTGGCCGAGAAGCCTAGGTAGTTGATTTAAACTTACCTGTACAGATATAACTGTATCCTATCACCTATAAGGCGTAAGTTCGCGCCTGACTTTGTATCATACAAAAACGGGGCGATCGAGTCACATTGCACATAAGGTTTGTCAGTTGCCTGCCCAGGGTCTTGTTCTCTACGGGTACTCCGGCTTCCTCGCCAGTAAATGTTAAAATAGGAGATGAGGAGACAGCCATCCACCAAATGAAAAATATGATGGGTAAGTGGTATAACTCTCTCACGAACAAACACTCCATAACTGTGAGAATATATAAGAGCATACACTTCAAGTATGGGGATACATTTTACCGCATCCACACAGTGCGAGAAAAAAAAAACTCTGCAAAAATATAAAAATAGGAGATGTGGCATGATTGTAAATATGAGACAGCCATCCACCGACGCGATATGACTTAAATATTGTTGGAAGTGGCTTTAAACCCCAATCGAACAAAACACAATCATACAATTTTCTAAAGTTGTCCTGTTCCCCACGTTAATGTTTATATAAATAAACCGTCAATACTAAAAGAGATGTTGTTTCCCTAACGCATTGTACTTCCACTGTCCACATCTCCGTCAAAATCAGCGTCTTTAGGCTTGAAACAAATCTTGCACTGAAACATAAAAACAAACACACAAAAAATGAACTCGTTAACCTATATAAAGAAATAACACTCTACTCAACTATGAATATATGTATTCGCAGCTAGAGGACATTTGTTATAATGCCATTTTTTTGTAGTGAAACCCTATCCTTATACAGAAGATGATTTAATAAGCAAACACCAGCCAAAATATTCTTGAAAGATGGTCTAAAAAGAATAATACAAAAAGATTATAAATCGTTTGAACTAACTGACCAGCAACAGGTTTATTTATCTGTTTATTTATCAGTTTTTATATATATATGTGACTTTCCGGGAACATTGAATTGTACCTACGGATACAATGTACCATGTGTTTTAATGAACAGATGTAGCTAACTTTTTTTTCCTAAGGTTAGAAAATAGTATATTTTATTACTAAAACGATTAAAAAAAAATCGTCGAATTTGATTTATTTTGCCGTTAAAATATCCGTCGGATATTTGAGTAGACGAAAATAATAGAAAAATAATAAATTATTGTGCTGATGATACAGTCTCAATATACATGTATTGGCCCCTAGCAAGTTTTGCTCTTTTGATAGCCGTATCACACGCGCCTGCATTTTCGTCTGCGTTATTACCTTGACAGTGTCACCCAACCATGTGATGTTGCTGTCATTACAAAATGTACTGGTTTTAAAATGTTAACATTTAATATTGTAGGAAAGCATTACCCGTTTTACATTATTAAACTGATTTTCATCTGTTTCAAACATACGCTAACATCCGCTAGTTTCATATTTTTAAATTGGAAGCACTTATTTCGATGGCTTTAGATATCAACAGTTTCTGCAATATCAATCAAAGTTTCATTAGTTTAGCATGGAAAAGGGTTCGATTTGTATCTTTTATGAAAACCTATGCAAGCTAAATAAGAATCGTGTGCAGACCGTATCAGCTTTCGTTTTTCTTAATTAAGTACATTTTATTGAAGATAATTGTTTCGATACCGACGATCTTGTCTCAATACTGTCATCTAATTTGACGAAATATCACAATTTGTATCAAATTAAATGAATCCAGGTATCTAAATCCATGCGTGTTTCCGCGCCATGTTTTAGCAGCGTGAAGTTATCACCGCCAATCACGAAAGCGTATTTATTCTGTGCGTATCTGTATCGCAATGTATAATATTGTTTTATGGGAAAACAAATTAATATCGAATTAATGATATAATTAGTAGAACTCAACGCTGCGAAACACTTAAAATAATTAGAGGAAAACAATAACTTTTTGTGATCAACTGTGCATAAAATTCATCAAAATTGACCCGTTTCTCTCGTGAGACAAGTTAAAAATTTGCTAATGCTGAACTTTTTTGTTATTTGCCCAGAGCTGAGAGCGTAAAAATGTATCTGATGAAAATGAAGATTAGTCAAATGCGAAGTGAAATACAACAGATATAAAATAGATCGCTGTCTCACACGTCAACAAAACATTTAACAGGTGATGCAACTAACCATTTGAAATTGTCTTAATGTTTTATATTAATTGACAACAAACATTTGATTATAATTTTGAAGGTTCTTATAACTTTTGTCACGTTTGTTTATAATTTGTGTCTTCTTTTGTTTGATAAGACATTTGTCAATTTCAAAGACTGTTGCCACTTTTAATATGAAATTGTTCCATATATGTCGACCTGACTTCCGTTGTCACTGTTGACGAGTATAAATAACTACATGAATTATGACTGTATCATTGGAATTAATTGAAGTTACAGCTTTCTTTTAATTAGCAGCATGTGATTGCTATTTTCAGGAATTCTTTATTTACTACCCAGAAAACATATATCATTTCAATAGTAACAACTATTTTAAGGGGAGCATGCACAAAACGATTTCAATTTACAAAATTTGGAAGTAGGTAGAGTTGGTAATGACGCCTGTTTTTAGTATCGGCCGAAGTTTTACTGACTAGTTATTTCAGTTACAACATGTCCTCCCGTCTACAGGTATCGTCAACACGATCCAGAACTTGATGAAGGCAAGCCTAAGACAAACAACCAAAAGAGTCAATGAGGAATAAAATCGCGAAGAGAAATTCTAGTGCAAGACAGAAAAATATTTATAAAAACAAAATAAACAACATGGACCTACAAAAATACCAAATATCCTGGTGATGTTGACCTATATTTCGGATCATATATGACAAAAGCATACATGAAATCAAAATTTAAAACTTGATGTTAAATATATAAAGAATGGAATATCTATTTTATTACAGAAGCAGTACTATTTGACGAATTTTCAGTTGGGGAGAACTTTTCACAAGGTATCCCATCCTTATTGAAGTCCTTGTTGAGACCTCAGAGTTGTAAATTCCTTTTCTTGTTGTTGGAGTGCAGTCTCTCTGACATTTATCCCATACCATATGAATTTCATAAAACAAAATTAACTCTATATTATCAAGGATCAGACATTTCCCGTTCTTAATTTTTTTGGGGTGAAGTCTATACGTTTCGATGAATATTTAGTTTGATAGAATGATGACGGTATACGACGAAGTTTCTGCCTATCAGTTTTTGAATGGAAAACCTTGCATTAGCACATTTGTACATGGATATATGAGAATGAATTTATATTAAATCTGGATACCGACATTTGAGATAGCTTTGAAATTCAACCGTTCATTGCGTAAAATTAGACACTAGTATATTGTTAATCAAGTGTGGAGGCTAAAATTGCAACCATAAACCTTAAAGGATTCATATATTTTATTATGTGGGCCTATACAAAAACTAATTTAAAAACAAGCTACTTATATTGCAGTTGTACAATATTCAATACTTAAATTATATACTGGATCTGTTTAATGTGTTCCCATTATATCTAAAAAGATTTGGTACCTATACTTCATAGTAGCTTCATATGCATAATAAATTGTTACTACTCTCAAAACAAACAAGAGCATGCTTCAACGTGAAAATTAAACATAATATGCAAGAACACGTCTTCAGCAAGTGGCAATCAACGCTTAGAGGGTCACCTTTTTTACAAATTCACGTGAGGAGAATGAAAACATCCAAACCAAGCTGCTGAAAGTAAGAAAACGAAAACAACAGTTCGTGGATTTTATATAAAAAAGTACAGTTATTGATCACAGGTATACATCTAATGGGGACTGCCCTATATTCCGAAACTTCATTAATCCGAAACTCCACTGGTCCGAAGATTCATTAGTCCGAAGGTTCTATAGTCCGAAAATATTTTTTATATACATCAGAAGGTTCATTGGTCCGACATCTCGATAGTTCGACAACGTTCAATGGT
>JARWCS010000050.1:3950193-3960751 GCA_034783895.1 Geukensia demissa
ATGTGACTTTCGTTGCTATGCTGTTAGCGTCTTTAAGAACAAAGGCTACAAAGCAAGTATAGTACCCGACTTGCGTCGGGAAAAATCTTAATATTTACTAAAACTTGTTACGAGATCGATTATTCCTGTATGGGACAGAGCAGTAATAGTTTACCAATGACAAATGCATCAGCATAATATGAAAGATTAAAACTGAGTAGAATCTAGACAAACAAGTACATGTATCTCATGCTGTGTCATACAAACACTGTCTTTATTGTAAGCTATACGTGCATGTCAGTTTGCTTTTTTGTGTTTGATTTGTTTAAATGAATAGGATATGAAAGTTGTTTTTTGTTTCTGTTGATTTCTTCACCCCGGGTATTTTTGGCATTAATAAAACGATCGTTGCACATCGTAATATTTGATTGGGGAGGAAAGCTAAGGATTCGGTCCAGGCACAATTCTAAATGTTTTTCTTTTGATAAAAAATGTTACACATTTTGGGTTTAATCCTTTAAAAAAGTCTATTGCAAAACAAATTCAAATGAAAAGTTAATTATTTATACACTATTGATCATTAGAATAAAATCATTCATTTTGCCAATATGTCTGTGTAATCATTTTACATGATCTGAAAACGGTGTAATTTTGACAAATAAACGATGCAGATGAATCTAAACAAATAGTTTGAATTTTATATCAATAAGCAAGGAAGATTTTCTCAACCAGCTCCATCGTTGAAATTCACTTTTGCCTGGATGATCCCATGAAATCGAAGAATTTGCGACTCAGGATTATCTAGATATTAACAGCCTGAGGAAAATGACACGACCCAAACACATGAGTCAATGTCTTTCCATGAAATTCACATTCTAATCAACAGTGAAGGAAGAATAAAAAACTAAATCCTGGGTACACTTATCAGCTAATAATTCGAATTCATCAGTAGCAACATTCCAACAGTCTATAGGTAATTTATATGTCGTTTCTCTGATTTTCTGGACAGAGGTTACCGTCGTAAAAAGATCTCCGTTACTTTAATGTTAGCCATTGTCCTCTACATGACGATTATGGAAGGTGCGAATGAAAACGCTTCTTGTCTAGCAGCAGAAATGTTTTTCTTTCCCCTCCTTACTACTCCTGGCTTAATCAATAACCACCGATTTAACAATATACATACTTTATTGGAGAAATTAAAGAAATCTTAAATTATATTGGACAGACAAATTTGTACACTCTGATGCTTCAGAAACTTTGTTTCTTTAATAACGTTTAGAATGTAGTCAGTGGAAGAAAAACAAACAGTCTGGATAGGATAAAGATAAAACATTCAAAAATATTTTGAACAGGTATCATGAAATACAACATTGACACTTTATAAAACTCCCGATTTGAGTAAAAAAACAATGCGGATATTTTTTATCTTCACATGTTTAAGGTTGAATATTACTAGCTATTTAATCTCTGTCCTTCAGATTTTTTACATGGGTTTCTCGTAAAAAAGTTAGATTAGACTTACTTTTATTTTAGCCAAATGAAAAGATTTTGACATTGGTATGGTAGAAAAGATAATACTCAAGCTTTAGTCTGAGGTTTGAATTTGTTCCTAGAAACCCAGTTTCCATTGCTCTCAGAGATGACCAGGATTTATTTGCTTATTCTTCTACGAAAATCTAAACAAAAATATTATGATGTGTATGATTAAACGTTGAAAACCGTGGCGTTACTTCTTATGTTTCAGTATGTTTAAAATACGCTTAGTATCCGTTTCGTATTTGTACCAACATACAAAGCAGCCAACAATGTGGTGGTAGTGGGATATGATATTACATTGAAGTTCTGAATGATGAAATTTTAAATGTTTCTACATTTTAAGTCTTAATCTTGTATTTGTTACCTAACTTACACAAGAAACCGTTCAAATACCGTTTTATCTCAGCGTCCAGTAAGTGTATTTAATCAAAGCATCTGTCCTTTTGACTAGTATCTCACTACCACAAAAGAACTTGAATCAAATAATGCAATAAAGGGTATGAATATAATGGTATTTTTTGAGTGAAAAATTCACTTCTTGTTGTTTCAGCTAAACTTCGCGCCTTTTAAAAACAATTCGAAACTGTCGACACGACGATTTTTCCACCCTTAATACTACATTTCCCCATAAACTTTTTAAACAGAGATTTTCATATCTCATCGAGTGGGAATTTCATAAAACAGATTAAAAATATATTTGCTTTAAGTGATCCAGCTTTCAATGTTGCATCAAACGGTACAATTACTGGACTTGTGAGGAGATGATAAGTCCAATTAATTTTCTTCTTGACAATATTTACATCAGTTTTAGCGATAAAATTTACGGAACAGATGGCAGGAATTCCTATGGGTACCAAACCTGTGCCCCTTTAATTGCTGTTTTATTCATTTACTGTAAATAACCCAGACTTCTCCAAATACGCCACTACAATATACCACCGAGAACTAACTTTGAATAAAGCTAATCAGGACAGCAGCATAAGGTAATTTCTGGATTTGAACGTTCCTGTTTCACAAGGTAAAATCAAAAATAAAATATATGATAAGAGAGACGATTTCTCATTCCCTATTGTAAATTTTCCCTTCCTTGACGGGGACGTCGTTTTGGCTCATTCATACAGTGTATACATTTCTCAACTTGTGCGGTTTGCTCGTGTATGCAGCGTGTGTTAGATTTTAATGAACGTAATCTTTGTATTATTAGCAACTTATTAAGCAAAGGATTTCGTAACCATAACTTTAAAAATATTGTATAGTATATTCAATGTTATAAAGATGATTCTACTCTCTTTCGGTAAAAGTTGTTTATATTTAAAAGTTTTCAAACAATATGGATTCAATTTGCCATTTGGTTTCAGAAGAAAAAAGACTTTTTACAATTTGACCATTCAGGAAAAAACTGTCAGTTACGTTCCTGTAAAACGAATTCTTTCTCTGTGATTTCTAATAAATTTCTGTCGAATAACAATAACTTGTAGTATTTAATTTTTGTGCACCTTCCTTGTCAGCTAGCTTGATGTAGGATTCCAATTCCAGTTTTTGGATTAAACTCCCAATTTCATTATAAGTTTCCTCCTATGATCAGGATCATATATATCATTTCTAAGCTGATTGTCCGTGGGTTCTTCGTGTACTAAAATAAAATTGATTTGAGTTAGAAAAGATATCTCCAAGTTAATATTTATATACGGAAGTCTGGATTTTGTTCTTCATCTTCTGATTATTTGGGTTTCCTTCTGTAGATGTCGGAGTAACAGATAAAAATAGAAAAATAGAAATGATACAGTCCTTGTATAAAAAGGTAATTAGGAACTTAATAAACATGTGAATGCTACATAGGAACACTATATGCATGACACTTTTATGAATATTTATTTGTTGCAAAAAAAAACTATAAAAACAAATCCAGGTTGCAAGATATAACCATGTATACTTTGTGATCATGTGAAACGAATGGTGTTATCAATTACAGACGTCCAGTGTAGAATACCCATGCGAGAGATCAAAGTGCATAGTCCAAAGAGACAAGACAAATGGTTTTTTGTTTTTTGTCACAACTTGTCGACTGGGACCTTTTTCAATGTTAACAGAAGAAATTGAATATCAATTTTGATTGTAAAAAGATATTGGTCACTCCTTCAAAACATTATTTTATAAAAACTTTTTATCTCTTTATCCAAATGTCAATTAACAGTTTCCAATGGCCTTACCTTATTTTATCGTAACGAGATAAGTCTGGCGTGTACATTTTAAGCTTTGACTTTAAAAACGAATACATGCTGTTCAAGTATTTTAGGTTTAAAACAAAACAATTCGTGTTGTTTCTAAATCTTTGGAAATGTTTACTGTTCATATTACAGTATTCTAACCGCGGATTTAACATAACTATTTAATGAATAGACTTAATCATTTAAGTTTATGCATTATATTCAAATTTTCAAAATGCAGCATGCTTTGTTATTTGACTTTATATTGGTGGCCCGATGTATAGCAGTTTTTTTAATTACCTTAAGTGATTCGCTGATAGAGAAATTGAATCATTTTGATATGAATGTGCTTCTTATTCTATAAAATGTTACAATCCATTTCATCATGATTCATTGATTCATTGTTTTGGTTTGATGAATAACAAAATTTACTATTCTTAAGAACTCTCACCTAGTCTTGTCAAAATCGTGAATAAAGCGACGACCTAAAGCCCTTAAATTGCGGCTGTCATCCGTGAGGTGTGCAGATGGTTCAGTTTGTATGTTATACAGAAAGTTGTTTAAATCGAAATAAAAGACTTATGTTCTGATATCTTGATGTACATAGTTGCTGGATGGAATTTCTCATTTTAATACTAGACTGCAAACCAATCTGTTTATTGAGTGGCAACGGTATAGTTGTTATCGCCAATTTTCATAACGAATGCGGGATATGCATCTTTCATCAGACATGCGGCAAAACACTTCTTTTTACTTGTTTCATTATAACTTGAGTCCATTACGTTAAGGGAAGATTTTCGGATGATATACTTTTTAGGTCATGATAGCTATTAAAATAAAAGGTGTTGAGTTAACAATACTATGTTCGAGACTGTCTTTCTCCAATTTCACGACTGATCAACACTTACAATACGCCATAAAATAGATTTAGCGAAAATAATGAAGAAGTCTTCAGACCATAACACAACCATTTTATTGCAACTCGGCTACCTCTAAAGATGCTCAATTTCCGGACGACTGGATTTGTTTTTCAAATTTTATAAATAATAAAGTTATATATCCTGCTGACTGACTTCCATCTGTATTATATATTGATGTTTTCTACCAGAAAGTTGGATAAATAAGGAAAAAAATTGCATTTTGTCAATCCTTCAAACCGGAAAGAAATTAGAACCGTCTGAAAAGCCAATCTAAATAGTGATAGTTGTATCGAAAGTCCTCGTTTAGAAAAAAACATTGCTGTTTTGTTATTAATTATCTGACTGAAAAGACCCTGCCTTTTAACTATGGTTGTGACAAACGCATTAACACTTTAAAAAGAATGATCATGTGAATGCGTATTTGTCAGGAAGTTTGCCCGGAGAAAAACACATCACACTGATAATGATAACCCGTTGTGAGACAATTTATCACGCAGAATAAAATCCTATTCAGTTGACTAGCTGCATTTGAAGTCTCATATAAACTTCTCACCACCAATTATTACGTTAAAATGATTTTCTTTTCAAATTAGAAAAGAAAACTGAATGTGTCACGTTATCTACTGCAAAGTACACATCTTTTTGTCAGATATTTGCTTTACGCCCTTTCTTTAGCATGAGGATCAGCTCCAATGTCTTCACTTTACTTCTCTGTCTTTTTTCATCACACTTCCCCCGATTTTTCTCATATTTGATTAAATTATATTTGAAGGAAATTCAAACAAGTCAAGAATTCTTCCTTCTTTAAATCGAAACTAGATTTAGGCGATATTTGGCAAATTCATGTCATGTAATTGAAACTTATCAAAATGATTTTTGTTAAATGAAAAGATTTGGGTAAATTTGAGAGAGGCCGCGTTGAGAAAAAACTGGGGAAATAACCAATCTAGATGTCAACAAGGGTGGAATTTAACGCCTTGTGAAAAGCTCTTAATCATCCCAAATAAATAAAAAGTGTATACGTAAAATAAAAATTGCTCTTACCTAATGTACATGTTAATCATTAAAACAAAAATCTCGAAATCGTAAGCTATTTCAGGGCGACCTAAAAGGTCCTGTATAGTAATTAGTAAGTGTCGATGATATCTAGTAGTGAAAGGCCCTGTAACAGCTTTCTGTTATAGTAACTAAGTGAAGACGATATCTAGTAATGAAAGATCCTGTAAATTTTCTGTTATAGTAACTAAGTGAAGATGATATCTGGTAGTGGTAGCATGGCTTATACTTCTCCTGATATCTGCTTGCTTTGTATGGTAATTTCATATTTCTGTTGATTGATCTGGACTTAATTGGTTTCTCCTGATATGTACCTATCATTCCAACATCCACTGACTAATTCATTTATTAGATTTGTGATTCCCAGATGTATTCTACCTGCCTGTGAACTCCTCTAATGTTGCTTGATTTTTCAATTTCACCATCAAAAACAGAAAACATGTGATATTAGACTCAAACAGGAATCTTTGTATCAATATTTCTATAGTCCCGATGTTAGTCACCCTAATCATTGCAGGCAAACTTTTTGATCTTTGAAAACAGCTAAATTAAATAGCAGAACGTGAAATAACAATAGAATTTCCTCTCTATTTCAAACCTTTCTTCAATTCTAATTATCATCAGATTATTACTAGTGTTACCCTAATCAATATGGAGTACAATCGAAGTTCCATAAAATGAAATACAAAGGGAGGTTTACATTGAAATTTGCTACATTCAAAAGGAAAGTATACAATGGCTGATGACTGAATTAATCCGTCTTATACTTGTATTGTGTATAAGAAAGATCTGATACAAATATCTTAGAAAAGACGGTATTATCCCTTGCTAATACGGAGAAGGATATTGTTCATTCCGGTGACAGGTTGGCATAAGATCTAACAAACATGAGCTAAAGCAGACTTTGCATGGAATGAATTAAGCTTTTCAGAAATTTTTGTTTACTACTATATTTAGATATAAATCAACAAAACATGTAGTGCAACAATAATAGGTATGATTTTGCAATTGGCAAAATAGCCATATGCAATGTTTTATTTGTGGTTATGACGTAATTCTGTGTCTTTCTGTTGCATGCAGTTAATGCTTGTCTTTCTGTTGCTTGAAGTTAATGCTTCCTTTATATTTACAAGTTGTATAGATTCCAGGAATTCCACGAGTTCCTAAACTTTTTACGCTTCTGAGACATGATGCCATTCGGGGACATCTAAAACACTCTCTGTTTGTGTCTTATTTCAGTTGGTAGACAGTCATTCTGGTTGAAAACAACCCACAAGCCCCGATTTCACTGTATTGGAAACACTGTTCTTGGTTAACATCAGCGTTGGGTTGTTAAAAAAATAAATAAATTAAATGAATATTAGATAATCGTAACTTGTGTGACTTAAAAGATTTACCCCGCCGATAAGGTTCGATGTTTGGGCAACCGCTGATAGAATGATAAGAGCTAAATATTTTGAAGGCCGGAAACCTTAAAGATATTGAAAATGATGAAGCCAAAAAATGAGCCAGAACAAAAAATAAACTTTAAAAATCAACCTAGAACAACTGTGTAAAAAGGAATTGAAACTGTTGGAATTTAGTCAAATGACGTGAAAAGTGCAGATAATGATTTATAGACTGTAACAGCATGGTCATTTAGATTTTTTGCAAATGTTTTTGTCATTTATATCAGTAAAATTTATACAAAATTTTTTAAATTCTTGCACTACAATCAGTATTTAGAGGATCTCATCATATCTACTTTTTGATACCTATTAATGTAAAATCCCGTCACAAGCTGTTTTATGATGCTTATGGCTGAACTTCAGCATAACTTGGTAATTTAGGTCATCAACTTTAGTCATAACGAATTTTATTTTAATACTAGAAGTAACAATTGATCTGGTAGTGCTAATGTTAATTACACATCCCAGTCATAACAATGTTTATTGCATCAGTAGGACTTTATACCTCAGCTAATGACAATAATATCGTTTTAACACCTAACACACAAATATCTAGCTTCAATAACTTGTATTGTATTCTTTAGTCTAACTGATCTGATGCAGAACGTGTTAAAAAAAGACTCGCCCGTCATTTACGACTAAGAACACATTAAAAAGTTATAAAATAAAATTGTTTATCGGGGTTAGAAATCTCTCAGGCAACTAGTTTTATGCCATTATAAAGGTATTTAAAACTACTCGATCACAGCGCATGTGCAGAGCATTCGGCAGCTGCCGGGTGGTATGTAGTGACGATAAAATCATCATTTCTACTGCTCCCGGCCTAAATAGTAATTTAATGTTAGTCGAGATGTTTTCTGTGAATTACTGAAAAACTATACTTTGATGAAAGAAAGGGGGGTATGAAATTTAAAACGGACTGTATCAAACTTAACAAAATAAGAACAAATTGAGCTAAAAGTAATTCGCAATAATTGGACTCTTTACACCGCTCTCTGCATGGGAAGCAAGTTAATGGATAACTTTAGTTCTATTTCAACGTCAAATATTCGATTAACAAGTTGATAAAATATGAGGGGTGTTTCTCGTCGATTTCAAATTATTGTAACTATTGTTGTCTTGTTTCTTCAAACAATTGGTTTCAAGTAAAACAAAACCATAAAGGGTATAAAATACCTCCCTAAACAATATACTCATTTTAATTTCTGACGATTTTTGCAAAAAGTAGGTCGAAATGTAAAGACCATAAACTAGCTGCTACTGTAAATGTGTAACAATAATTCCCAGTATGTAAACCAGATTGGTCTGCACATGATCTTGTGTTATTTTTGTGCTATATTTATAGGTATTGTTACAGATATTCTTACAGTTCGTTCACCATGGATACTCCACCATATTGTATAGGACATCTTTTAAGTAATACAAAATACTAAACCATTTTTTGAATAATAAGTTGATCTTATAGGTATTAAACAGGTTATTTTTCACAGATTTGTCGAAATAAACATCAACCTTACTAGACTGGACCTTTGAGGATTTTGGGAATATATACCTCTACCAACAGTCGACTTGGTAAACATTAAGCTTTACTTCTTTACCAAATTATATTTGGTATTCCAGGGAGCATATTCCTACATAAAAAGTCATCGCTTTAAAACACTGGACACCATTTTGTCGCCAATCTATTGCTTGGGAATTTCAGTTGCATGCCATTGTAAATCAATGTTGCAACTTTTGACAAAAAAAGTTTATCTATGTATTCCAATCCTAAGTTAAAACTAAAATTGTTTTGATTCTGATTATCGATATCGGCGTCATGCTCAAAATATTACTGGTTCGTTTTTGAAATGTTTCTATCATGTACAATTGCTTACAATATGTTTTTGTACAAATATCGACCACTACATATTTATTTGTAAGGAATGAAATGCCAAAAGGTTGAAAGATGCTAGTTATTGTTGACATTTATATAGATAATCGTGCGACAAAATGTTTATGATCACTAAACCATGACCTGACCTCTCATGACATTTGACTTCCAGCTTAACCTACTAACTCTTCAGTCATTTGGTCACTAATGTCCAGCTGTGAAAGACGCCATGTTGAATATAGTATTTACTGCATCATTACACACTGTTCGCCTGAAATAACCTCTCAACAATAATAAGTGTCGGTATCCCGGCTTTTGATTATGACCCATGAACAACGAAAAAACAACTCTGGTCTAGTGAAGGAAATTTTGTCTTCAGGCATGTAGAACTTGGACAGGTTTATGCGTCGTACTTTTTTCCTTGTCAGTCAAACTGAAGTGTTGTGGTGTTTATTAGACAGTTACGTATATATCTATAAAAGAAAATTTAGATGATATAAGACGTAATGACCACTAAGAATGATTTATTAAAATTAATAAAACAAACACTAAGCTATAACTGTAACTTGATATGATTGTCATGCTACCTACACGTTAGGACATATTATATTTAAGCTCTACATAATATAACGTAAAAATCATTTTCCCATGGATGTATGTGGCATCAAAACGGTGTAACGTCGCTTGACGTCGGAACTCTAGATATTTCTGAAGATTAATTAAAAAACAGTGCACTACAGAACCTCTGCAATTAGTTGATTATATGAAACGCCTACACTTAAACCGGAAATGTGAAGACATAATTAATAAAATTTATTATGCAAGTGATATATGTTTTTAATGTATATACACAGTAGGGAAGATATGGGGTAAACATAAAGAAGGTCATACTCCATCTCTGTAAGAAACAGGAAATAGTTGAATCTAGAGGTCGCCACCAGACATACAACAAGGGTGAAATCCCAATCCTTGGCACGAACTCTAAATGGCCCCGAACAAGTAAAACCCGTTAACGTAAAATTAAGCGAATATGTACTCAATGATATACATATAAAAACAACGTGTATGACAAAGACCAACCAATAACCCCGACTCCTGAATTTGGACAGGCTCATGATACTCGTGATGGGATTAACTATTATTGCTGGTACCAAACCCATCACCCCCCACCCCCACATCGAGGTCAAAGGCAAAATCAAAGCAAACGAAAGCTGTAAAAATCATACTATTATAATAAAAAAAAATCAATACAAGATATCAAACCAAGCAATTATCGAGACTCAAATACCGTTCTAAGTTCCAAACCTTCGCATTAACTCGCATTGCATTGTTAAATGTCACCAGAAATAAGGAAAGACTAGACCTGTTGTCTAATTTGTTTTAGTTCACTCGCCTACGTATGTTAAGATTGTAGACGAATTTTATTTGTGTATTTCTTTAAAAGGAATTCGAAGATACCAAAGGGGGCCGACAAAAATCGTTAAGTCGGAAGACAGACAAGACCATGGCCAACAAAATGAAACGAAAGACAAACATAGAACA
>JARWCS010000050.1:3983983-4002031 GCA_034783895.1 Geukensia demissa
TCTTGTCTCTTTGGACTATGCACTTTTGATCTCTCGCATGGGTATTCTACACTGGATTTACTTAGTGTTAGTTGTCATTTCATAAAACCGAAGGCTTTGTTCTAAGAATATTTGTTTAAAAGGAACCTTTATTGGCTCCTATTAACTGAAAAAAATATTTTTATTATAAAAAATTGTAATTAGAGATACTATGGAAAGGTATGCAATTGGATTTCAATTTTTAATTTTGAAAACATATTGATGTAATATGTTTTAGCTCAACAGATGGTTATTTTTGAAAGCTTATTCCTTAGTAAAATGGCATATTGGAATTAATGAAAATAATATGCGAAACTTCAACCCCGAAAATACACGTTTACCAATGATGAATAAATATGATGAATTTTGATATGCTATATGTACTAATTTTGATTTTCTATATGTACATTTCAAGGAGTAAGTTCTAATCAGTAGCATTAAGAACAAAAAATAGTAAGTCCGAGATCTGAACCCATTAAAAGAAGTACTAAAATCCAAACAAATCGAAATAGGAAGCAAAATCCAGCGGTAAGGACATGGTCTTGTCTGTCTTTCAACTTAACGATTTCTGTCTGCCCCTTTGGTACCATCGAATTCCTTCTACTCGGTGCAATAAGTTTTGAAGACTTTCCGTATTTTCAATGCTTTAAAAATTAAACAAATGCATCAAATTTCTGTAAAACATTTTTTTTAACGGACAAATCTGACAACTGGGCTGGTGAATACCCTCGATGAACTCTGGTCTGCAAGCAGAGGCATCGACCTATGCAGTGGTTTCAAAATACAAGTTTACTAATGTTGAATACATGTGGTGAAATTTGATATACATTTCAAGGAGCAACCCCTCATCAGTAGCATTAGAACCAAGACATTGAAAGTCCGATATCATTTAATTTAAAAATATTAAATTTATCAAATAATGTTTGACAGAAATTATCTGCATTTGTTTAAATTATAAAGCACTGAATTTACAGAAAGCCTTCGAAACGTATTGCACTGCGCAATTCTATGATATTAACAAATTTCTCCTTGAAATGTACATAAAGCGTACGAAAATTTTCCATATTTATTCAACATTGTTAATTTTGTATTTTAACAAATTAATAACGTTTTATAGAGAGATTCTACACCATGATTTTCCATTTCTCATTTAATCATTGACATTTGAAAACATTGCATCAAAAAGCAATAAAAATTAACTTTATTTTCTGCTGTTTCTTTCTATTTCCAACAGTGTTTATTTCATGGAAGAACATCCATACACAGCTTCACAATAATTATTTGAAAAATAATAGGAAGTTTTACGCCCTTCTGCATATTTTTTCCTAAGTCTTTATAAATTTATGTCTTACAATTACTGATAGAGACATATGCGTGTATATTTCTTCAATCTGTTTTGATTAACGTATTTTCATTTTTTTTTCCCATAAGTTCTTTATCTTATATTGTTTTGCATTATAAATCTTGCAAAAAATCTTCTAATATTTCACATCTGCTGGTATTGATTTACTTTAAACTCTGCATAAAATTTTTAATGATATTTAGCAATTTTTAATAAGCCATTATTAGATGGTTCATCTTGAATATCGGTTAGATGTTTGCTGTCGCCGACATTTCATCATTTGTTTAATATGGTTACAAATACTGGTCTTTAATAATGCTTGAACTAGACTTGTGAAATTCGGAATTGACAAACTGTCTAGCAACAATTTTATAGGAATCTTTAATATCTTATTTAGCCCAAAAAAAACTAGGTTGGAAAAATAACCTTTTGCACTAGTTTTGTTTTTAATTTTGGAAATGCGCTAGAAATATTTCTCATTTGTAATGTTCTTTTAGATAAAATATATACAAAATATTTCGAACTTTTCAATATACTTTAAAAACAGAAGTACGCATTGTCGTTTTGAATAACTCTGACGTCATCAATAAATAAACGCTTTGATAACGGTTGTGCAATATTTAATATCATAAGTAGAATATAATAAAGTATTGTTAGTCACTCATCAGTTTGTATTAGTCCACAGTTTTTAAAAAGGAAAACGCCATGTCATATTTCTATTTTAAAAGAATTTTTCCCAGCAATATGTGTTTACGTCATGTATTCGGTATATAACTTATTTCTAAATATTTCAAAAATATATGTTTCAACAACTTAACATTCTTCGTTTTTATGCTTTCCTGCGCATTTTGAGTACGCTCATGTGACCGCAGTTTCGTATTTATACATTCAGTTATAATGTATTGCATTACATGTATATATGTCATGTGTTTAAAGATGTTTTACACTATTTTCTTTCCAAATTTTGGACTTCCTACATAGCCTACCTAACCGTTTTTGGATCACGCCTGAACTGACGAATTGAAAGAAACCTGTCTGCGGGATTGAATTAAAAACAATGGTACAAGCATACTATATTAACGTGTTTGCATTTATTATTACTTTTCCATTTGCATTTCATAGAAAATTTCTTTTTTTATTTTTTTTGCAAACGTCGCCAATTCATGATAATGATGATTTTTCCAACAGAAGCTGATCCTAGTCCTGTTTTGTACAGGCGTTCTTGAAATTTTACATAGTTTTTCAATCACTATTTCAGGTAATGTATTAATATTGTATGATTATTTTTAAGCCGAAAAATGAAGGGAGAAAACGTTTTTGTTTTTACTTGATTCTGTCAGTCATTTGATTCTTTTCCCATGTATTTTCCATCTAAAATTCTGTACCAAAGCAATGGAACAATGTTTTAGTTTGAGACATGTGTTTGTTGGATTTTAATATTTTTTCTTGTTAGGGTTTGGAGGTCAAGGTCTCTGCAATTTATGCCTAGACCTATGACAAATAAAACCACGTGGTTTTGTAACTAACAAGATTATGAATGGACATATAGGAGAAAATAACTCCATGAATTTATGGAGATTTATTCGATCGGCGGTAAAATACTTTCATGCACAACAGGGGTAAACAATAAAAACGAAATTCCGATAAGATAAACGTTTGTTATATCGATCCAATGTAAAAGAAGTCATTTGGTATTCAAGGCAAATATGCAATGAGTTAGGGACTTCATGAAAATTCAGATTTAATTTTCTTCATCGACAATAGGGTAATATGCATTCTGGTCATTTTTAAATCCGTCGATTATATTCCTTTAAGCTATTTCTGGGGAGTAACGGGCTCATCTTACATTCATATTATTCATGAAGACGGTAATTCATATTGTCCAAAGCCGAAAATTGGAATGGACTCGCGGCGCTCAAAGCCTTCTTAATAGTTGTCTGCTGAATTTTAACGTCTTATTTTGGTAATCTGATATGCGAATCGTCTCAGAATAAATTCATGAATATTTCTCACCTTATATCAGTATTTGAAAATCAATTGCACAGGCAAGATGGGTATTTTACTACTTTGGATTTTATTTAGCAAAATGGACAATGTTAAAAAGGGGTTTACGGATTAAGTTCTTAACATAATAACTTTTCATAACCGAAATGGATGTAACATGACATTGGTAAAGGTATGTTTTACCTAGTTAAGGAAATGTTTCTATTTTTTCTGTTCAATGAAGTAACCAAATATACTAGTAAATATCATCGAATGTAAAATCTCAAAACAGAATCCATATTTAATTTGGAGACAGTTCTGTTTTGTGAATGTTTTCCGATGTTATGATTGGATACACCGGTATCCCTGATTAACCTAAAAAATCTTGGTCACATGGATTATTTTATCAATGGTATACATGCGTGGAAACGAGCTTTTTCAAATTAGTTTAAATCATGTTAAAAAATTACTATATAAGTACAATATTTACTGTTCACTTTGGTATCAATATAACGCCGTTTGCATATATTTCTAACTGTAAAACATTAAAACAGTTCTGATGTTTTTCTTTTGTATTGACAAGACATAATTCCTTATAGTTAATTTTCCGCGATGGTCACCAAATACGTGAAATCGGAAGAGATAAAGGACGTAACGATGAGTGCCACATGGTTAATTGAAATGCATACGTCCCACAGAAGCTGATCCTAGTCCTGTTTTGTACAGGCGTTCTTGAAATCTGGGCTTCTGTTATATTGTTTTAGGTGTGACTTTTATATCGAAGTCGTCTTGTATTATTTAAATTTTTTTGGAATTTCACAAATGTGTTCTTCTCGGAATATGGTCATTTTGGCATTGTTGTGTATATGATCTATTTTTGGCAATTCGCGATTCCAACCAACGAAATTTGCACTCTGTCCGTCGGTACGTCACATTTGAAATTTCCACACTTGTTTTCATAATTCCTTATCATATTTATTTATTTATTTAAATATAATCATATCATAGAAATATGTTCGACTTCCAAGCATTTAAACGAAAATCAATTGGATTGAAAGTCAAAAACTTGTACATAAAGGCTATCTTAATATCTTTAAATAATGTCTTCTTTGGAATCAACATTGACTCTCTGCTCAATAATTTACTTCAAAACAAATTTCAGTCATTATTTTGTTAAATATTTGTCCTACACGTTGTCGATTTTTTACTTTTTGCACTTGCACGACACTTTGTTTTCCTTGACTATTATTAATATTTTACAATAAATCCAGCAGGACGTGTTTTATTGAAGTCTTAGGTTTATTATTAACTGCTTGGATTATGAAATAGCTGTCAGATTTCGAGGTCGGTTTATGTTGTCCCTTGTTTTGTTTGTTAATGTCTGCGTACTATGTATCGACTTCAAATGTAAAATTAGATTCTTACGAAATAGTTTATTTTATCATTCCAAGTTCCCATCGTGCAGTATAAAATGTAGAAATGTTAATACAATTCACCCAAAGAATGAAAATTAAAAAAAAACGTATATGGGTAGCATAAATAAATAGTCTTGCATATTCTTAAATATATTATAGAGTATGATCATTCATATATTTTTACAGAGGTTGCTTAGTTATAGTGTTTTATACCCAAAATGTTTCTGATCTTAAGTTAGTGAAACATAAGTTTCATAATTGACAGATTATGTTAAAAAACAAGTGTTCTTCCAGTTACTTTTACACATCTTATAAAAAATTGACATGGAAATATACAGCACATTTTTCATATTTTTGACATTATTTTGGATTAGTAACTTGAGACATATATATCTATCATTTTCATTTTTAATGAAGGATTTGTAATGATTGATTGATTTCTGTAATTGTAATTAAGGATTTGAAGGCTGTTTGAATACAAAACAAGAGTCGTAATGTACTGAACAGCACATCAAATTTTCTGAAAGACCAAATACAGAATACAAAATTTTAAATGTGCGGTCTATTTAAAGTCAAACTTTGGACTGCGTTTCAAGATGACCATCAATGATATTTCATTCGACAGTGTTTATGTTTGAGATACAAGCTCAGCTTTCATATAAAAATGAGATATACATGTAAAAAAATCAAAGAAATTGCATCATATTTACACAACATCTGTACAACTTTTTCAACACATCTACACCTCATCTACAGAACACCTTCACCACATATATTTATTCACAACACCACATGTACACAACAGTATAACTGCGCATAAAGTTGAGACAAGATTTGAATACTTTTACGTTAACATCACATTAACATGGTTTTATTTGTTTTTGGCGGTTTACAGCTCGTGACAGAGAGTGAGATTCTACCTTGAAGGCTTGTGACGACCTCTAGATTCAACATTATCCTCCGTTTCTGGAGTATGCCTGGTCTCCTTGACAACATTATCCTCCGTTTCTGGAGTATGCCTGGTCTCCTTGACATATACCCTATATTTTCCCTTTTATATATTGATAAGATTTATATATCCTTCAACAAGGATGGAGTATCATTCCTCGTGTAGAGATATAAGTGATAAAATTATTGTTTTGTTTTAAAGGGCTAAACGATCTTTACTTGATATGATGTTGTATTTATAATCCCCATAATGGCATTTGCTTATTCTGGCTTAATATTTTTCATTTACTTATTCCACAGAGGAACGTCCGGTTTGATTATATATTCAACAAACAATATGCATCATGGATTCATTTGCATCCCATTAAGCATCAATTTACATTAAGTAAACGCAGCAAAAATATGTGGAAACTAGTTCTTGCTTCTTTTCTTGTGTGCATATTTTAGCTGTAATTCTACAAGCTCATATTGGGTACAATATTTATTTTGAAAAGTCCAGGAAATTGACGAATTTTTAGCACTTTCGTCATTTACGAGATTTTATTTTTTTTAAATTCTAATCTAAATTACTTTTCAAATTTTTCTTTGAACTATATTTTTTTTATAAAACTGGGAGTTGCTGATCAATCGCACTTTGTTAGTTTTCGTTTCTTGATGCTTTCAAAACCTGCGTCTTTTATCCAGATTTTCTTTTGTATTTTTAATCATCCGTATGTAGTATGTTTCAATATGCTATGCTGGCTGAGATTGTTACTTTTGTAATTTAATAATGTTTGAATTAAAAATATCGACTTTCTCACGTAGAAAATGTAATACTTCACCGTACGGTTATTAAGAAAAGACTTAACTTTCTTTAACATTATGTTCTATTTAGACCCAATTTTACTGCATGACTACCCAAGACATAATTAGTACAAGAATAGTTTTCTTGATGACTATAGGGTAAAATGTAATGAGTTCAATTATACTGAATAACACTAGGTTCTTTCTAATGATAGATGTCAATGTCGCTTATCAGCTATATCGCTTTAATATTTCCGCACAATTTCACGATATGAACAACTAATATCTATAAATTAAGAGTTAACGCCTCAATGCTCACCAACTAATTCATTTTGGCTTTAGATAAATATATTTTATAGTGAAATTACGATAAAACCCGAACTCTGATATGACCAGTTAATGACCAGACAGACGGCCATGACCTAAAAGGAACAGTAAATCTGCTACGTGTATGTCCATTGAAGTGTAGGATATTTCAATTAATTTTCGATATATGGTCATCGTTCGCTAATGTTTCTTCGTTTTCAATATTTTTCGCCGTTTAAACGGCTAATAAAGCATGCAATTGAAATTGCTTCAATCAAAAAGCCATTTGGTACCGCCTGACAATTCATCAAACTGAGAACGACGTTATCGATATCAAACATAAAACAAAGCCTTTCACACGATTTATCAAAACCTGCACAGAAAACGAATATCCCATCGAAAGATGACAGCTGAGCTTCTAATAAGTCTTACAAATCTTTTAGCTTAAAACAAACTAACGTAACTGGTTACTGAAGGCTTACACGTTTTCGCGCATGTAACCATATGTTTGGCATAAAAACCAAACATTGCAAATAGTCATACTTAGATATATAATCTTGAGAAAAACAATTGGAAATAGTTGCTAGGCGTTTCCTGTTTTAAAAAACAAGTATATGTGTGGTAGGTCAAATGCCAGCCAAATATGTACAAATATCATATTAATGTACAACTCTCTTATGAAAGGTAAAATATTTATTTGAGTGAATTGGGGCAACACTTAATATTACAACTACACATTAGCAATTATATAATTTGGTTATAATTCTGTTTTTATAAGGTTCAGTTCTTCTTTGTTTTTTTTTTTTTTTCTATGTTACGATAGATTGACATTCTTGATGTCTTTTCTTCATTTTCTTGTAATGACAAACAGCTATAGTTATATGCCTCTAAAAGTAGTAAACTTCATACTTTGTGTCGACAAAGTTTTTCTATGGAAAAGAATCTATCTGGCAGATATGGATAAGATGCCACAAAAATCAATTTCTTAAACAATTATGAAATTATCGGATCAATCCTAGTCATTTCAAAATGATATCTTGTTCATCATGTGATGGCATCCCGTTGTTCGTTTCCCACAACATTTTCAGAAATTTCCACACAATTAGATATATATTTAATTTAGCCTCTACGTGGTTCCATTTCTTAGTCGATATTTTTAACGAATAAATTGAAAATGTCACTAATTTTCCATGTAATGCTTTTAAATAGTATACCATGGAGGATATTCCTTTTACCGTTGATGAAAACTGTGCTTTTTCGATTGTGTCGTAATTTTGTGACACGCTGTCACTTGAACCTTTCTTCTGACACTACATGATGTTTGCTATGCATGAAGAAGTGTTTGTTCGCAGGCTTTCTTCATAACCGTCAGAATTTCTTTCCATTATAACGTACAATTCCATGCTCAATGGGATAAAGCTGTTTTTAATTAAATTCAAGAAAACATAACCGATTAAAAACGGTGTCACTTTCTTGATCTTCTTAAATTTGTAGTATTTACACAGTTTTTTAAATTTCTTGTCCTGTTGAACATTAAAACAGTATTTGTTCTATATATTATTCGTATGTGGTCTCTATTTTAGTGACTCCTTTTGCTAAGATAAGCTTTTTCGCATGTAACTTGTCATGCATGGTTCCAGAAGATAGATAGTTTGGTTATTAACTGTTTTGTTCATCTCATTAAACTGTATCATTTAATCTGTCACGGTTATAGACAAAAATGAATTAAAGTAATCTTAAATAAACTATTTGGGTGACTTTCATTAATAAACCAGTTGACTATTTTCGATATAATAGTTGTCACTCTATATATTTGTACATAGATCATTATACTAAATTTAAAGTCCTCAAAGAGCTTATGTTTTTAATTTTTGGTCCAGAATTGTAAGTGTTCTCAATTTAGAGATACAACTTTTGTAAATGTCTTATCCATTTTTCCAATGTACAGGTGCCTTCTTAATGTAATCAAAAATAAATATTGTACTACACATAAAAGAATATAAATGATTCAGGAAAAACCAAAAATTAACAGTTGTCTTTTCAAGTACTTTACCTAATATTCCAGAAAGCCTTGACAATATGTGTACTTTTGAACAACTTGAATATTTTGATATCTTATATTACACATTTTTTAATTTCAATTTTAGTGCAACACAGATTTCAGGCATAGAGAGTACAGAAAGTCCAAAAGGTTCCCAGATATAAGGGGAAACTTATCTTCTAAATGTAAGTTTTTTATCTCAGGGCTAAAACCATACGTTTGAAATTTAACAGTGGTATTCGATGTACTAAATGACTTTTCTGGCCAGAATTTTGAATCTACACAATGACATAACATTGCTGTATTTTAGTTTTTTTTTTTTGCTCTATAACTTACCTAAGATGAGGGGTACCCAACCCTCCGCAACGAGTGTTTAAAGGGAAAAAATCAAGGAAAACAAAAACAAACATATAGTCACCAAACCCTACTAGAGAGTACCTGAATTACTACAACAGAAATACATGCAAAAAAGAAGATACCTGTCAAATGAATGCTGGCAGTTTCTAAAAGCAAGCTAGGACTTAAACGGTCATTGTTAGTCACCTGCTAATGTGGTATTGAAATATTGCATTCTTGATTTGTCTTGTACTATTTTAGGAATTTTACTAAGAGGCAAAACTTTACCAGATACAGAAAAGAAAACACTATCGCTCTGTGAACATTTCTGTTTGAAGAAATCGCATCAGCAAAATTTGTGCATTGAATTGTTGCGTGACTGGTTACTGTAACTACCGTCGTTTTTTTATTGTGTCATTAAGATTGCATTCCAACTTAATAAATTACGTCAAATGGTCAGACTTTTCATTTACGTTTTGAAGTTTTTACTGAAAATAGCAATTCATAATGTTCCAAGAATTTGGTCGATACAGTTAATAGATCTGATTTTTATATTTCACACGGATTTTCATATCGACGGTTCAATATCAGATACATTCTATTGTGTGATCACAGCATAATGAAACAATTAATAAGCCAACTAGGTACGAATCCACTTCGAAGTTGGTCCGTTTATGACCTGATGTATTATTGTAGAGCTTTTAAATCTAGTTTTATCACCAAGTCTTAGCTCGCACGTGTGCTTTAGTTATTTTATTCTATTCACCCAATGTTAAAAAGAAATCTTTAAATTTCGCCCATATTGCACGGCTGATCAGAATGGCCTATTGACGGAGAAGACTAGGGTGAAAGCAAGCAGAAAATTTCTTCAGAAGAAATGTAGTCAAGGAAAGCTATTTAGGAACGTGTAAATTGGATTAAAATCTTAATATTTGTTTATGGTGGTTTTTTAATAAGTTTTCTTTAAATTCGATCAAATTAGTTTGAAATTTATCAGTAAAAATATTTCAATGGATTTCCTTTATGTAGACATGAAAAGTCGAAACACAAAAGCAATGAGATATATAAAGGAGTAGAATTCTAATGTAACAAAAGATGGGTAAAATTGGAAATAAAAATATTAAAGTATAAACTTAAAACAAGATTTAGATCCTTTGAAAACCATCTAAGATGGTTACCACAATAATTCTAGTCAACATCATAACTCATGTCTATATCAGAGTCAATTTTATTGGAAATAATTTTATCTTTATACCCAGCTTAAAGCATAAAGCGGAAAGGTTTACTTAGTGTATATTTTACTTACGCTTCATCTTTTGTCTTAATTCGCCTTTTGAATACCGGACTCCCTCAAATCGATGTGCAGCAAGAAAAAAGATATCTCACTATTACTGTGTGCCTAAAATCACAGATTAGGGTAACATATAAATTTCTTGTTTGTTTCGCTCTTCTAAAATGCACTTGTCTTAAGGTAAGGTTCGTGTAAAATTTAGTTAATCAAGAACAATAAGTTTTAAACGACCAGTTAAGAGAAATTACCCTAAAATGTAAAATATATATGATTATCTTAGAATGCGCTCAAAAAACATACGTTCTTTTAATTTCCCGCTTTCTTCAAGGGTGCAAACTTTATTGTCATTCAATTTTAATTATAATTCTTTATTGATGAAATTTACCACGTGCATCATAAACATACAATGAATATTAATACAATAACATACAAAATTACAATATAACAAAGTGCATGCAACATGAAACTACATAGTCCATACATGTAGAACCTAACATAACTGTTCATATTTTTGTACCGCCATAGTTTCGTCTTTGTGAGACAAAACACCAAGATGTCGGTATAATGTATATGAAAACAGAGCTTTCTGGTTTTATCTTCTACTGGCAGACGATACAATATTTTTTTCTTTTATGAAAATTGATTTCATTGTGTAAAATGGTTTTAAAATCAGATGTTTATGTTACTAAATGCTGATTAGGTTATGTTACTAAATACTTTTCGACCAGTTCATTAAAATGAATTGAACTTAGAAAGATCAGGTCATCGGTATTTTGTTCATTGATCCTACTTTTATCACAGATTTCATATAAACTTTTGGAAATAAACATGTTTGCACAATTTTGAATTGCGCCTATATATGGAGGTGCTATTTGTAAATTCTATCTTCAAGTTAACGTATATATAATTGTTGTTCATTCGTTGCAATTTTGTTTCCATTGAATTTTTGCATTTTTATCTTATATATTTTCACCATAATACCCTTAATGATCCACATTTGGCTGACGATTTAAGTAAAGAACATCCTTTAAAAAGTGCTGGATTTGTTTTTTTTTTTTTTCTATGATTCCGTCTCAACCTAATTTTTGGCGATTTTTTATTGAAAATGAACGGTGTTTTTTCGTCTGTCTGTCATCTAAATTTTGTTTAACCTCTGTTGTGTGAAGGTCATTTATCAATTAGTTTATATTAGGTCTAAATGTAAGAATAAAATAAGACATGAAGGAAAATCATTGATAAATGATTATGTTGTAATCTTTTTGAAAAATATAAGTAATACTTGAAATACAGTCGTAAATTTATTGCTATTATATTTGCTTATTTTTCTTGTTGCGTGCATACATTATTCAAGACCGATTAATTTCCGTCGCTAATTGAAATGTTATAATGTTCTATTGTACATTACCACGCAATTCACTTGTTCTGTTTTATATGAAGAAAAGTTTTATTGCAAATTCTATTTCTCAAGAGGCTGGAAAATAAATGAAATGAAACTTTAAGGCGGAATACATTACTGTAGTTCCTTGGCCTAACACCTGTATTGTTAATTTAAAAACTAAGACGATTACAAACCGTTGATCGGATTTTGATTAAGATCATGCAGAGTCGATAATGGGCATATAGTAATATTAACATGTGTGATATTGTAACTTTTTTCTTGGATACTTTTCATGTTTCATAGTTGTACTTTTATTAATATGAACACGTCTGCTGATTTTGTCAACACAATATACGAGACAGTAATCGATTAGATCAATTATCATATTGTTTATGAGCAGATGCTGCAACACTTTATAGTCTTTTCTTTTATTTGACATTGTTTTGTATATTGGCGTATTAGTTTTTTTATCTTTACGTTGTTTTGTTCTCTGATAATTTATTACATTTTTAAGTTTTTGCTGTCTGCATGTTTTGTTTGTATTAACTAGACTTCATCTTTTTTTCTCGATGAATGCAAAACTTGATCTTTTGCTGATTTACGAATTGTGTTTGCCATCATCTATGGTATCAGTTTCTTATGTGTTACCTGTAACTTAAAAAGTGATCTTTCTGGGGTCGACGTTAATCTGGGTTAGAAACAAGGGATTTCAAGACAGGTGCAAAGCACGGGGCAAAATGTACCTACCCTTTTGAAGCACTGTTGTATAACGAGGTTCGTGAAGTCCAAGTTCTGTTCTTTTTGCTTCCGTTTTCCCTATTCTTAATTCTGAGTTTGTCTTATCTTTGTGCATTTCGAATCTCTAGGTACGTGTCCATGTTATTTTCCGTTTCATTCTCTATCAGATATCATTTGAAATTTATGGAATAAATTAAACTATAAAATCCTCAATTTATCTTCTAAAGTGTGACATATATACGTGTAAAGAAGCTATTTCGAAATTTTAAGGAGTTGTCAAACATATACATAGACAAGCATTCATTGTGATGTTTGTTTTTATATTTTGCATTTTTACAAACGAAGAATATGCGGAAAACAGTCCTCGCGTTTATCAAAAAATCCAATTCCTTTTTATAGTGTTCATCATTTGGGACCGTATTTTTTACTAATGGGGATGTTTTTCTTGTGCGCAGAATTATAAAAAAATATTTTCAAAATTAAATGATCAGCCTTCAAAAGTTATATATAAATAATTTGTATCTGTTCTTAGAAATATTGATTTTCAGGAAAAAGGATTACTTTTCCATCATCTTCCATATATGTACAAATTAGTTAGAACATTAATAAACAATAATCTAAACCGTAGTTATTGATTTAATCTCTAGACCAATTGCTATCCTTCCTTAAACCTCTGTAGTGTATTCAGGTCACGGGTTTAAAACGAAAGAACGACCATAGAGACCCCAAAATTGTTGACAAACACATTAAATTACTAGTAAAAACGGACCAAAATACTCGTAAGAACACACCAAAATACTAGCAAAAAGGTCGCCTCCATTTAAGAAATTTGATGCCATATCAAAAGTTATCAATTTCGCCACTTAAGATTTAAAAAGGTACCAACGTGTCACCAATAAATACTGATGTCATGTGAGCACTTCACTGCCGACTACAAGGCAGGTGCTTACCCCCGTGACTATTACAGTTCTAAAGCAGCAGCATCCGACTAATGTTATCATGAAAGTATATGTGAATGTCTTTTAATTGCAACCTGAATTTGCAGACCGGCTTTGTTTTCACTTTCGCCAGGACAAGATGGGGTCAAATCAAAAGCGAATTTATGCAAAGCATAATATAGATGCTAACAGATGAAGTACACGGGCCAAAAAAACCAAAGTTACAATACAAAAATTGCGTTATGATAAACGTTTCTTTGAGGTGATTGAAAATACATTTGGTCTGTTTTATGAGGCAATTACCACCGTCATTTATGTGACAAAAGATTAATTCATCTTGTCTAATTATCAAAAATATATATGAAACCGACCCATATAACATGTAGAGAAAAGACATCTGTCATCAGATTAGAGTTATTGTTCCTGACGTAGTATTTAACTTAAAATGTCTTATTCAGTCGCCCTTTCAGCAGCCTTGTAGGGTTTCCGGTAAGAAAAGATAACAGGAATTTCAGTGGTTTATAGATGTTTTTTGGTAGTTCGTTATTCAGTGTCAGCATTGTTTTATAGATTAATATATTATAATAATACAGATAATGTATATCTCATAAATTTCATTTCATGTTATTGCAACAACAGACACCAAAGGTCAAATGATGGTGAATTTCACAAGAATATAGATTATGCTGGACATACACCCAATAATTCACTTTTTGTGGGTATTTGTAGAATCAGTTTTGCCGTCTTGGTGTATATTATTAAAATTTAATTTTTGTATTGATGCGAAATATCAGCTAATGTATAGATATATGGAAAAGATTAACTTAATTAATATTAGTTATAAAAACATAGAGTTGATAACAGACTTCTTTCAAAGAGCTCTTAAAAATAGATAATAAATGTGACATTCATATAATTAGTGATTAAACAAACTTATTTTAAATTTGCGACCACTAATCTTGAAATTTCTTTTTTTAGTCTGCATTCAAAAGGTTTCCGCTAGTTTTGTAATGTCTTTTTCGTTTGGATTAAGTATGTTCGACTATGAAATTGTCATCACTTATAGATTTGTTATTGTTATTTATTAGGACATGTACGCGGGGTTATTCAACTTAAAATAAAGCTCTCCTACTTGTAAACATTGATGCTCACACACATTTTCGTGAGAATAATTTCTCTTTTCGTTTGGGTCTATTGGAATGCTTTCATGCTTTGTGTTGGTGGCCTATTTGCACCACGTTTTTGCTATTACAAGTAATTTAAGAAAATTAACAAGTGGTTAGAAAAAACTAAATGTTGTTAAAGTTTCTTGTGCAATTTTTAAACAGGAATGTATGGATCGTTTTATTTGACAGGTTAACAATATTTATGCAATGAATTGTGCATTTTGTTTGACGCCTCGTTTGAAGAATTGCTGTTTGATAAGTTATATCTCGTTAAATATGAATTTATCCACTTAAAATTTTCAGGTATGTTGCTTCACAAAACAGATATTTTCAGCATGGTGTATAGGGGATTTGCAGACTATCGATTTGAATACTGATGAAACGCGGTCACTCCACTGTGCACCTGCTTAATGTTTTGTCATCAATACATGTGTAAGTAATTTATATAAGTGTAAAAGGTGTCATCCAATTTATCATTTTTATAAATTGTCAATATTTCGTTATTTTTTGTCAGTTTCCTCTGACATGACTTGACTACAAATTTCTAATGTCAAAAATTTTGAAATGTATTTTATCTTCATATTCTTCATGACTTTTTGCATATAAACTGTTATCAATCAATCGATCTATAAAGTATAAAGTAACTTTTAATATCACATAACTTATTATTATAACCTGTAGCATTGTGGAATACTTGTTTCTTTGTGTTTCTTTAATTTAATTGAATATCAGAACCCAAAGTTACCAAAAACACTACACATAGACAGAATTTATTAATTTTGAAATTCCAAATGTATATTTTTACACTTTTATCTTCTTTTAAGTTCTTGTTTTCTTAAACATATCATTCAAGGCATAAGAGAAGTTCCATTAACCCTAAAATTTCCCAGTAAACGACGCAATTATATGAATGACAGCTTAGAGTAACAATAAATCAATATAAAGCTTCGAGGTTAGATTTCTTGGTTTAGAGGCAGATAAATTTCTAATTGATTTCGATCAAAATTGACAAGAATTTAGATGTAACTGGTTATTTGTCCAACTATAACAGCTGTTCCGCTTTCCGTTGATGACCGGCATTGGTCATTATCGTCCGTAATTTTGTTATGCTACCCAGAATCCGAATCCGGCACATTACGTTTCCCCTAGGAAGGAATTACGGAAAGCCGTAACTCTATATTAACGGTTCATTAGTGCGTAAATTGTGTTTGTATAATTGCGACATTAACACAAAGCATAGAATTTGCGACGTTTCTTGTAATTTCACGTCAGGTTCAAACCGATGTTGGTTTAGACAAATGAAAATAATACGACCAAGAATTTAATCTGTTTTAGGGTGTTCAAATTTGTCCAAAAGTAGAAATCATAAACCAGAAAACTTAACACATAAAAAAGCATCACTCAGACAAACCCCATGTTTTGTTTGCTAGTTGACCCCTTGGCCGTTGGTGTTTTCACATTAAAACAAATACTATGTAATAGTAAAACAAAAAAGGAAGACAGTTGGTAACAACCATTAACTTAATTATAAGAAAGAATTCAATAACTTAAGCACCAAAGGTTAATATAAATAAAACACCCATTTTCTGGCATCAGAAACATGTATTGCGATATTAATAGTTTAATAATTTATTTGGTAATGCGGCCTATAAAAATATCACCGGACAAACTGTGATGGTTCAAAAATATAATACAAGTACATAACTATAAGTTATTCGGTGTATGTAGCCATTAACTACGCTATTCGACATGAATAGAACGAGTTTCATTTTTACTTTTAAACCTAAGTTTGGTACATTGCTGCAGGTTAACAAACAATTTCACATTTGGTTTTGTTCTTTGCTATTCTTTCGATTTTTTGTATTTTTATTTTCATAAGTATTCTTGTGATACACTTGTTCCCTATTTTTCGCATTCGTCCCCCGGCTTGATTGTCTTTTATGACCCAAAGATGATATTTCAACCCTTGTTAAAATAAGGTAGGAAGCAATCCCATACATCTGACATATCTCTTATCATTCGTACGTCAACATGGACGAATATTTAGTCATAGAGACTAATATCCTTTTATCCTTAATCTAAAATTATACAACTTTTGTAATAGCCATATATTATAAGAATAATTGGAATAATTTACTTCAACTAGACTCTTTGTTGACATAAAACAAAATGTCAATGTTTCAAGATTATCGTGTTTTAAACAGCGCTTGTTATAAATAATTCGTACAGATAAAGTTCAGATATGGCTTATTTCCTTACTGTCTGTTGATTCACTATCCAGATTCACTCTCACTTCTGTTTTGCCGTAAGCCTGGGATGCAACAGGAAAGTTCTTAAAAGATCAATGGAATAGTTAAATCAGTCTGCATTTATACGTTACTATTGCCAGAACAGCACATATTGTTTCATATGAATTTCTCTATGTTTTGTTGTGTCGTGTTTTTTGTTTTCCAAGCAAATTTATGAAATAATTTGTACCTGTTTTTATACTTGGTAACATGACAATTGCTTATTTGCTAAAGGGTAACTTGCAGACATTCATAGTTGATAAAGAATCAATGTATTAACATCAAACCAAGAATTTGTTCTATTATGTACGCGTGTGCTTAAACCCAACCTTTTTCGTTTTTTCCCTGGGGAGGGGGTATCCAATTTTCAAAATACATTCTTTTCTTTTGTTTATTGAAAAAATCCATAAAAAATACCTGTTGTTTCAACACCCATAATGTCAACAAATATTTGGGGTTTTTTTCGCGATTTGATTATTGACGAAAATCTTATTGAATATTTTATGAAAAAAATTATCAGAGAAAAAAATTCGTGAAATTCCTTTTGAATTGTTTGATACAGAAACCTGTAGATGTTTGTAATTTATAAGTTTTGGATGACTGTCTCACGGAAAATCATACCACATCTATTTTTTATATTTAAATAAACTATTTCAATGGTTTGATCATATCAAAAATTACTAAAGTTTTAAACTAATACTAGTGAAGTGCCACATATGAAAAACTATAGACATTTAATATATTTGTGAAGAGATTTTGGAATTATTGCAGAAATGAGTATAACTAAAAGTGTTTTAAAAAAACCAAAATTGCACATCCATCTAGATACAACTAGAAATTATCATAAGGCAAATCTTATGAAGAAAACAAATTAAAACCAGGGAAAATACATACATATTATTTTAATTATAACAGCCTTCTATGAAATATACATGATACTCGTGCATGTGAACCGAGTTAAACATGATTTGTACATGGTTTTCGTATAAAAAAGCATTGTCTGATAATCATTTTGGAACATTTAAAATTGTAAAATTGTTTGATTTTATTGCTTTGACCCAAATCGGTTTTTGTATA
>JARWCS010000050.1:4041216-4052032 GCA_034783895.1 Geukensia demissa
CGTCGTGTTACTCAGTAGTCAAAGCCGGTGTATAGTCACAATCGATGTTAGTCACAACTGGTATAGGAACGGATTTGTATTCATGACAGTTGGAAGATATCCATTGTCATCTGTGAAATGGATATTTTGTACAGGTCAACCAAATCATGATGGCACATATCTGAATGACAGTTGAATCTATGAAAGTATTGCATTATTTTTTAGAGCTCAGTACACATTTCAGAAACAGTTTTTCTACAAAGTGCTGCTTTTCCCTAATATGTAACACTGAAACCTTTAAGTATGTTGATTTTGAAAGAGTTATCTCTTCTTTTTTTATATTTACCCATTTATTCTATGCATTTTATTTTATGATTTGTAGCAATGACACTAGATGTTACCATAGACATTTATTGCTCACTTGACTGATGTAAATACATTTATCTTTAAAAACATGTAAAATTGTAGTGTTTTAGTTGTAATTGAGCTAGTATTCAATATGCCAAATTTATCTTATGATTTTATAATAAAAAAAATTTCCTTGTAGTAATATTTCCTTGTGGTCTTATAATAATCAAAATTTTTCTTATGGTCTTATAATAATCAAAATTTTTCTGATGGTCTTATAATAAACAAAATTTTCCATATGATCTTATAATAAACACAATTTCCTTTATGGTCTTCTAATTGTCTAAGTTCAGTTGTGGTAGCTACTTGGTTGCCAGGTATAACTCTACGAAGTCCTAAATAATGACCTTCAGTACTGTACCAAAGGCTACTCTGACTACAGTTACTACAACCAGTACCAAAAAATCTTATCATCCAATTGGATCTTTATTAATGGTATTTACACCACAAAGTTTAGTTATGGTAGCCTTATCTTGGTTTGTCATATTCTGAAAGTGGATTAATACATTATGTCCATGATTTAAAAGAAAAAAACTAAAAACTGATTCCATTTCAAATGTATTAAGAGCAACTTGTTCAGATAGCTCAACTTGGGCAAATTAGTTTTGCATTAGTGGGTCTTAAGTTCTACTATGATGACCATCTTGGTTGATGACAGAGTGGGTGAATGCCCCACAGGGTCTCTTTGTAGAGTGGACTGATCATCTACCCAAGACTTTTCAATAAGAATCATCCAATCAGCACTTAACAGTACACACAGCGAGATTTGTATGAAAAACACTCAGGTCTGACCTCCGAGATTGCTGGTGAAATTCTTCGAAAGTTCGGGAAATTTCACCATCTTTGGAGTTTTTACCATATACACATATAGTTTTGTATGAAAAACTCTCTGTGTGTACTGTAAGTATATACTTGATCAGCAATATTAAGTATAGTTTCACCTAACAAACAAACAATTGTATAAGAAGGGTCATCACATCATAGTTTTAAATTCAAATTCTATTTGTTTATTTTAATGTGCATATAATAAGTTTAAAAAATAAAAGCTAACATTGGTTCCAAGTATAAGCATAAAGTTTTTCAAAGGCAGTTTTATTTGTAGTGCTTTCTACATATGTATACAAATTCTACAAAATGTATGTGAATTATCTCCCTTGAAAAATTGCTCTTTGATGCTTTATTTGCAAAAAAAAAAACTTAAGAAGGCAAAAATACATAGGTTTAAAGAGAACAGAATTTGAAAAAAATACATGAGACTTGTTGAAAGACTATCTCCCTGCAACAAAAACAAGATTATACACAAATAACTGATCCTACACAAGGTATTTGCCTTGATCATAGTACATTCTAGGTAAAAATTATCTTGGCCAAAACATCACAGGAGAAGAAAACTTCAATGTTCTCATAATAAATATTATAAAGAAATGCAAAAACATACAATAATACAAAATCCATTTCTACCATGTGCCAAAGGATTTTGAATTTTATATGGAATGGTACAAAACATCTTATACTTTGAACCACTATCTCATATATGCACTTTAAACTTCTATCACACACACAGAAAAGTAATACTGTTCAAGTAATTAATGTCTTCATTTGATTGATAGATCAAATTAGTACAATGTTATTTACTACAATTATAAATATAAAATCTACCTTATGAGTGTAAGCAGGTGATTATCACATTTCTCCAATAGAGGTAGCTTTAAACTTCAAACTTTGAGCCTTTTATAGTTAAATCATTATGACCCTCAGGAAAATGATATACACTCAGACAAATTGTCAAGTTTATTTCAACCAGAGGCTCCCAGGAGTCTATGACACTCACCTGACAGAGACTCCTCACTATTCCTAGCCAGGAAGGAATTTTGTACAAAATTTTGGTAGCGGACAATTGGCTATAAGTACTTTCTGACAAGAAGATTTTTAAAATCAATTTCAAATAAAGTCCTAGGTTAAAAAAAAGTTGCCAGTGCAACCATCTTGATTGCATGGTTGTCAGGAATGTTGGACATAATTTTGTTAGAGGACCACCAAAAAAATCAATCCATCAATTTTTGGTTGCAATAGTCTCAGTAGTTTTTAAAAAGATGATTTTTGAGTGAATTTCCCATAGAGTCATATGATTAACTAAGTTCAGCTGTGGTGACAATTTTGGTTGGCTGTGAGGCAGGCATACAGCAAAATATTTTGTACCTGACCATGTAAGGACCATTCAACCAAAGTCTGGTAGCAACTCAAGTCTTAGTAGTATCAGACAAGAAGATTTTCAAGTGAATTTTTCATAGGGTTTTATTTCTAACAAGTTCAGCTGGGAGGGCTATCTTGGTTGGTGGGCTGGAATGTCAGGCACAATTCTGGTAGAGTACCATGTAAGGACGTGATTCCACCAAAGTTTGGTTGCAATTGGCTTAGCAGTTTCAGACAAGAAGATTTTCAAGTAAATTTCTCACAGGATTATATGTAAAACTAAGTTGGGCTGTTGGCCAATTTTGGTTGGTTAAACAAGGATGCAGGACAAAATATAAGGATCATTCATCAAAGTTTGGCTGCAATTGGCTCAGTAGTTTCAGACAAGATTTTTTTAAATACCACCCCCCTTTTTTCTGTATTTAGTAAAAGTATCCATCCTAGATGCCAGACACAATATTGGTAAAGGACTATCCAAGGATCATTTCACCAAAGTTTGGTCCAAATTGGCCGAGCCATTTCAGAGTTGAGAGACAGATGACCAATGGACGCTGGACGACAGACGATGGATGCAAAGTGATGGCAACAGCTCACATGGCGTTTTAGGCCAGTTGAGCTAAAAACTGTAATCAACAACAAATAATTCAGCTGGCAAAAAAATTCTGAAAAAGCTTAACAACTTTTTAGTCATGATAGTATAAAGAAAAAAATACAAAAGCAGAGGCTCTCTGGAGCCAGTATGGATCAATTGTCACTCCTCAAAGGTCCTCACCATGAGAATGTTGTACAAAATGTTGGGGGAGGACAAAAGGCTCAGTTAAGTTTCACACAAGAAGATTCTAAAATGAATTTCCCTTCATTTTTTTCGGTTTGGCTATGACAGCCAACTTAGTAAGCAGACATGGATGCAGAACATATTTTTGGAAGAAGACTGCATTCCAATATATTTTCCCCGTAAGGAACTCCAGCTTTGGCAGCCATCTTGGTTGGTGGGCAAAAATGACGGAAATTATTTGGTAGAAGACCACCTATGGACCATTTCAACATCAATTCATCTGTTACAGACAAAAAGATATTTAAAACATACCACCATCTCCCTCTTTTTCTACTTTAACTAATGGCAGCTGCTTTTTGGGGGGAGCCTGGACGCAATTTCTGTAGGGCCATTCCACCAAAGTTGAGTTGCAATTGGTCCAGTAGTCTCAGACATGAAGATATTTTTTAAATATACCAACCCCTTTTCCATTTTTAGTAACAGTGGCCATCTTGGAAGGCAGGCATAACCAACCAAGAACAATTTCCCCAAAGTTTGGTTCAAATTGTCTGAACAGTTGCAGAGGAGAAGATTTTTTTTACAGATGGACTGACGAAGGACGACAAACGCAAAGTGATGGCAAAAGCTCATATGGCCTTTAGTCCAGGTGAGCTTGCAATACACTTGAATATTTAATAACTTTTGTAGATGGACAAAAAATGCATAATGTATATATTTGAAAATCTAGACTTTCAATACAAACCAATTCTTATAAATTTATGGTATGATATTTGCTTTGTGTACCAATATTTTTTTAAGTTGTTAGTTAAGAAACAGACAAGTGAATTAAATACATTTACTTTTTACACAGCTACATCTTTTGAATGAAGCAGTTTTCAAATTTGTTTTCTGCTGAAATTGAAATAGCTGAAGGCAATATTTGAAATTTTTTATTTAGTTGTCATAAAGTATGTTTGTACCCATATCATTCTGACCAAAATTGTCTTTATTTCAACATCTACACATCACTGTACTAATTTCAATAATGGAAAAAGATCAACACAATTATAAATAATTAAGGTTGTGAAAGGCCAAACAAAGTTCTCCAGTTCATTTCATTTTTTTTTAAATCCCTTGGCAAACCTTAAGCAAAAAATATATAAATAAAGTAATATCCTTTTAATGGAGATACAGGTCTGCCACGTAAAACATTCCGAAGAAAATCAGTTTAACATGACAATGTAGCAGAAAATTTTATACACTGAACAACCTGTAGCCTTCAATATTTCATGGTCATTTATGAATTATTCAACATCTGTCCAATCAGTGCCTGAGAACAAGTTTTGTGACATGTGCTGAAGTAATTTTTCCACATTGATTTAATAACAGGGATTGAAACATCAAATATGTTTGATATGTAGGATTAATGTTTCTGTAGCTGGTACACCAGTACCCACAATCAGTGCATGAGAACAAGTTTTGTGAAAATAACTTTTTTGCACATCGATTCAATAAGGCTGTTTCACTGTCTCGTAGGTTTACATTACTCAAAGAAAGCGAAGCATTTTTTCTAGCCGGTGACACCATAATTATTTTTCAGCTACAATACAACATAAACATTTTCCATTTTCTTTTCTGTAACCTAGGCCAATAAAGTTTTTTTTTCCCAAAAAATCCCAGCCCCCCCCCCCCCCTTAGATAACAAGATAAGAAAATGGTTGTTTACTAAGGGGGATTGAAACTTTTATGTTCAGCATCAGATAGGTCTGATATGTAGAATTAATGTTTATATAGCTGGTACAGGATCCCAGACAGTACCCATAGGTCTTTAAGAGGCTCCTAGGAGCCTGTAAAAGCTCACCTGGCTCAAAGCTGATTTGACAAAAGGATAATTTGAAGCTATTTATATACATAAAAGCAGTTAAATTTCCACTGGGGCAAATTTGGAAATATTTGAAATTTGGATTGTGTTTAGGGATTTGCATAAATTTTTTTCTTCAAATCTATCATTCCGTCAATGTTTTGGAAAAGAGGAAATGGATTTACAACAAACCTGAAATGTAGGGAAATTTCACAACTAACCCTTATAAGACTTCAGACCAATATGTATACATCTGATGGTTTTATATGCCAATCCACCAAAATTTGGTTAAAATTGGACAAGGGGTTTCAGAGGAGTTGGTGAAAGTGAATGCAAAATTCCCATAGGGTTCAATGTTAAATTATGCTGTGCCATGCAGACCATGTTAAATGGTGCCTGGCAAAACTGAACAAATTTTTCAAAGAGGACCATCCATGGACCGTAATACCAAAGTTTGGTTAAAACTGACTCAGAGGTTTCAGAGGAGTTGACCAAAATTTAAAATTCCCTTAGGGTCAAAGGTTAAACTATGCTGAGCCATGGTGGCCATGTTAGATGGCGCCTGGCAAAACCAAATAAAATTTTTAAAGAGGACCATCTAAGGACCATTTCCCCAAAGTTTGGTTAATATTGACTAAGGGGTTTCAGAGGAGTTGACCAAAATGTAATATTCCCATAGGATTCCATGTTAAACTATGCTGAGCCATGATGGCCATGTTGGATGGTGCTCTGCAAAACTGAACATAATTTTTAAAGAGGACCATCCAAGGAACATTCCACCCTAGTTTGGTTAAAATTGGCCCAGCGGTTTCAGAGGAGTTGATGAAAATGTAAAATTCCCATAGGGTTCTATGTTAAACTATCCCGAGCCATGTTGGCCATATTGGATGGCGCTCAAACTAAACACAATTTTTAAAGAGGACATTCCAAACAACATTCCACCAAAGTTTGGTTAAAATTGGCCAAGCGTTTTCAGAGGAGTTGATGAAAATGTAAAAAGTTTACAACGACGACGACGGATGCAAAGTGATGAGAAAAAGCTCACATGGCCCTTTTAGGCCAGGCCAGCAAAAAAACCAAGTTACTTTCTCTAATGCTGTACGTGACTCAGGCCTTTGCATTTGATTGTGAGTTTATTTCAAAGGGAAATAATGATTCCTTTATGCTTTTCAGGCATCTTTTGCATACTGGAGACCATATCCAAGACATGAGTTTAGGTCATAATCTATCCTTAAAACTTAAACCTGGAAGTGAATAAATGACCCAATACTCCTTCTAAAAAGAACCAAAACTTTCTAAAGATTTCAACGTTCAGGCTGAATTTTATTAAAATGTCAATTGAATAATCATTCAACACCAGTCACAATCACCATAATTTCCTTCAAAACTATCCTTGTCAGGGTATGACATTTGAAAGGGGAAGACATGTTCAAAATGCACAAAATGGCAATAATTTGCCTTGTTGAGTGAACTTATCATAAACAAAAGCTGAAAATAACAGTTTTACTCAATGGGTATCAAATGAGGCAGATATTACATAATTTTCACTCCCAAATGGGACCTTTTCAAGAATCTTTCATGATAAAATGGTCTCTATGAAAAAATTTTACTGCAATTAATGTCTTTTAAGGGTATGACCATTTTATATAATCTATTAATATGTCAAAATATGATGGCAGAAATTAAACAAAAATGATTTTAAGTCACATTTTAAGTGCAGAAAATCTTGCATAATTTGATACCAAGTATTCTGAATCATTTACAATAGCCGCAAACTCTGCATTTAATGCAATTCTAACCTATGGCTTTTCATTCCTTGGTAAGCTTACTGTGTTCAAAGGATATGAGTAGAGGATTTAACAGATTGTTTCGAATTTGTCTTGTCTTTTTTAACTATGCACATTTGATCTCTCACATGGACTTAATATCAATTTATCAAGAAAATTTTATCTTGATTCAAATATGTATTGATCATTCAATAACTTTGAGAATGTTCTTTTCTCTGTTTTTGTCTATCTTTAGAATATGTTAAGTTGAATTTTATGAGTCGTGGTTTTTATACTTTCAGCTAAAATATTATCATATGTTCACTGATATTAAAATAATTTAAATGCTTTACATGTCAGTATTATTTATTTCAACCCAACCAATAAAATGTAGTTTATGATAAAATTCACAAGCTGTATTCCTCTTATTAATTGTCCCTGATGCTAGTGCCTATCACTTTAATTTTGATTTAAATCCTTACACTCCCACCCAAACTCCTGGTATTGCCAGCTTGAAGAACAGAAAAAAACAGGCAATTTGATACTAGAGACATTTAATAATAGGGAGGGAAACTGGAATTATTCATTTAGTAGGATTCTGAACTATGGAAACAAAAAATACTTCAAATATTGAATATTCAATAGGAAAAATAGTTTCCTTTGGTTGCCATGTCTGCCATTTTTTGTCAACAGAAGTTGGAATGATTTACAGATTACCCAAACTTCAAGTGAAACAGGTCAAAGGGAAAATATCAAATTAGATCAGAATTAAGCATTATATTATCTACAGCTCTTTACATTATTAAATGTCATCATCTCTCAGATGGTAAATTTACTTATGTGGCAATCTAATCAGGTAAGATGACTTATTAGCCCAAAGAGCTGATTCAACAGAAGATTTAGTTCTACTTGTTCAAAGTACATACTACAATGAATGAAGTAAGTTTAAATTTAAAGAAATAAAAATTTGTTAAAATATAAACAAGTGTGGATACAGAAATGTCTGGCCTGCAAATTGGAATAGCTGACTATCAAGTGTGGATTGAGGCAAAACAAAAGATATCCCTTCAGTCAGGTCAATGAGACAAATTCTGCCCTAAACAATTATCATCATAACAAATTGTATGATAATAAATAATCATGTCAACTTCAGCTGACACTTGCCAAGGTCAAATGACATATAGCAGACTGGCCGTTACCCATCAAGATCTAACTACTAGACAAAATATGTGTCTAGGTATAACAGTTGTTGAGAAGTGGACTGACTGGCAAGAACTCACCTCTTATCTAACTACAGACCAAATAAGGTGGACCTAGCTACTACAGTTATGGAGTGAAAACTTGTCGCAAAATTGACAAAGTTGTTCATCCATAAAAATAAGATCAAGGTCAAATGACACATAAAAAAATGACAATTGCCCACAAAGATATAACTACAGACTAAATATAATGAGTCTAGGTTTGACAGTTGTTTAGAAATGGACTACAGTGAAAACAATTTGCAAAGCCACTCAACCATGAAAATGAGGTCAAAGTCAGATGACATATTGCAGACTGGCAAGTAATCACCTCACCAAGATCTAACTATAGACCAAATATGGTGGACCTAGCTACTACTGTTAGTGCGAAATGGACTTGAATGTGAAAAATTGTTGCAAAATTACAAATAGAAAGAAAGGATATGGTGTAAATATCCATGACACAAAAATCTCATATATACAAGTAAATTTCAAGCAAAGGAACAGTGCTTTGATTGCTGTTCTACATCTCAAAGTAATAGTAAGGCCTTCAACACAAAGTGAAAATTTGCACCGCAATGTAAGTTAAAGACAACCCCTAGCACCGGTTTAAGCGGAATTCTTTGTTAGATATCGGCGATATTACATCTGTGCATTGAAGCCAAAAATGCAGGGTAAGGTCAACAAATTACAGGGACAAAGAAACCTAACAGAAGTCACACATCAAAGGAAAATGAGGTCATGGTCAAATAGCATATAAAAAGACAGTATATACAAAGATCTAACCATAGACTAAATATAATGAGGCTAGGTATGACAGTTGTTGAAAAAAGGACAAGTGTAAAAAATTTGCAATGTCACTAAACCATGAAAATGAGGTCAAGATCACATAACATAAAGTAGACTGGCAAGTACTCACCAAGATCTAACTACAGACCAAATATGGTGGGAACAGGTACAACATTTGTTGAGTAATGAACTTGAATGTAAAATCTTGTCACAGATTTTCAATTTTTTTTTTACAAAGTTGTTGAACCATGAAAATGAGGTCAAGGTCAAATGATGTATGACTGGTTGGCAAGTTCATATCATGAACTATCTACAAAACATATTTGAGTAATCTAAGTCCAACAGTTTCAGAGATAAAAAAGATAACAAAAAAGTTTGCCCTGCCGCCACCATAGAGTAAAACTTATATCTGGCTTCTGTGAGTTAAAGTCGTCAAGAGACAAAAATTGATGCCAAACAAAATTCATTGTCACAGAAAATCAGGTCCATTTTACTCTGATTATCAATTTGACAATCCAACAGCTCAATTTAAATTGATCAACTGGATTGTCAGATTGGTAAACTGCTTCAGCTGTTGGAACTGGGAAAGGTAAAAAGTTGCAGCAAAAGCAGAGTAAATTCAGAAAGAAGAAAATAACCATTGAACACAATTACCTTTTAAATGATTCTTGCACTATTTTTGTACAGAGTGATAACCAAGAAGCCTTTTTTAAAATCAGTCTCACTTTGTTCATATTTTTGAATTTAAAGACATAAATGTAAAAGGGAAAATATAACCACATTCAAGAAACAACAATATATTTTGTTATAGATGGTATAGTGCATTCTACATATTTCAAAATATTTTACTGTTTCTTGAATTAATGTGCATCATGTTTTCTGATAGAAAAAACAATAATTTTAGAATTCCTATCAAGCCCAGAAAGTAACATCATAATGCACATATTTTTAATTAGCTATCAAAAGAGGTTATTGTCATGTTTGTCTTTCATATAGCTGCCAAGAGATACTATATGTTTGGGAAAACTTCCAAGAAAGCTCTAAAATGAGAAAACGATTGGGAGAAAAATCATCTTAATGTATAATTTACATGTACAACAGAATAATTTTAATATGACATAAAAGCTTTGAAATAATACAGAGGCAAGATAATTAAGATAGGAAAAATCTAATTTAAGGTTTTAGATCTTTAGAGTTTATTTATAGGCAAAGATTTTAGTCTCTTCGTGTAATATCCCCAATGAGTTTTTTTTTTCAAATGTTTGCAGGTACACATATGATGTCATACAAGACAATTATTGGTCTGCAATCACAAATATCAATTTTAAAATATATAAGTTTAGGATTTTAACTTGGCTTTATGATGGCATTGCCTAAACTACATTTTGATTTTTTGTGGAACAGTTATTAATTTTAAAAAATCACATATAAACATTGTTTTGAAATCACTTCCTTGATTACCAGCAGCTAAATGCAGAGTAAGGGCTCATTTACACTTCAAAAGCGATCGTTGCACGACTGATCCACAAGAGTTGCGAGACGTCGCACTATGTCGTGCGAAAATCGCTGGGTGTCATGGTTTGTATATACTTTAAATCTCGGCGAAAATTGCGTGACATGGTGCGGTAGTCGCACAATGTAAACAGGACAGTTGCAAGATGTCACATGACGATCCTGAGACGAAGTATAAATAAACCCTAATACTTATCTAAATAGTAACCTGTAGAATTTACAAACAATGGAATTCACCTGCCTATCACTTCCACATGGTGTCGCCACTGCACTATAAGGTATTTTTGTATTGTGACGTCCGATTTTTAGGGAGAAT
>JARWCS010000050.1:4058468-4069817 GCA_034783895.1 Geukensia demissa
ATGAACGTCCTACACAGCAAACTAATGCTCACAGTCGGACGGTAATTTTTGGTATGATTGTTCTTGAAAAATAAATATCTGGAGTTACTTCCCCTGTTTTAGAAGAAAATGTTTTTATTTCAATCTGAACAAACCATTTTTTGAGCCTGTTCCAAGTCAGAGTTGCGATGGTTGAAGGTTTTTCCTGGTGCTGTTTTCTTTGATTTTGTAGCCATCAGCTTTTCAGTATTGATTATTTCCCTTAACATGTATAGTTATGATATATTTGGGGCAATAAAGAGCTCATCACAATGAGTTCCAGCCTTTTGATGACCTATAAAATAAATGTTTTTTAATTATTGATATTTTAGTTGAATGTTAAAAGCTGTTTCCACAATAACCTTTAAATCTTGAAAGAATTCTGTTTCCACTGGTCTTTATTTTATGAAATTATATATCATTCACAGCACTCAATATAGAGCTGTCATTTTCTTTCAGTCTTGTGTATGCATATTTCCCAATTTTAGTACTAAGTATATGATGAATGCATGAATTACTGTGTGAAAATTCTACAGGCAACAATATCAATATATTATAACAACAAATTGTGTATACGCGGTTATGAGTACAATCATTTTTGGTATGATTGTTGTTGAAAAATAAATAACTGGAGTTACACCCCCTGTTCTTTAAATTTCTGTTATGGAGCTTAACTTTTCTTTATTTTCCTACAGCAAGGCAAGAGTGTGATAGACAAATTAAGACAGAAACAGTTACCAAAGACAATTGCTGACACACTCTTAAAATACCTAGTAAGTAGCTTGTAAATTTACCAATATTTTGTAATGGGGATGGGGTGTCCTTGACATTTACACATATCTTCCCTCTTGTATGTGTAATGTTGAAGGTGTTTTAAATAAAAATAAACATTCTTTCAATTTTTCAAAATTTAACATTTCAAGATAAGGCATTCCAATACCAAAATGACTGTAATTAACAACCCACTTGTCTTTATCTTATTTGATTGATGATTTAGAAATTATCTTCATAAGGCCAAAAAATATTTGTCCCGATCACCCTGAGAATGAAATCTTGGCTGGGCTGAAAATTAATCTGTACATATAATTGTCTTGTAATCAGCCCTTTGCAGAAACAATGCAATTGCAGTCAAATTTGTAACAATTATTCTTCATTTCAACTGTGTGTCTTTGAAAAACGAGTAATGATTGACTTTCTGTTGTAGCTGAACATTTGGGATAGCATCTTTTTGTAATGATAAATTGTATGTATTTTTTGTTTTTAAATAAATAATCTAATGTTTTCCATTTGTAGTTTGCAAACAAAAATCAACAATATAACAATAAGTTAACAATCACAGCCACAGGCTGTGTGATACAATTTGTAAATTTAACAATAATGAAGAATTTGTTTCGTATCAACTCGCAGCAAAACATCAATATTTTCATCTGACAGAGTTGCAAAGACCATTTTGACGTCTGCTATTTCAATTTGGCAAACTTTGGAGGATTTTTTTACTTCAGCTATGCGTCATAGCGTGTGTTAATTTAGCATGTGATAATTAAGCATGTGTTAATTTTACAAATTATCAAACATTACTGTGTAAGCGTGTGCTTTGGATGAAATTAGTACATGTTGCTAGGAATGGACGCAGCTTTCACAATTTAGTGGCTATTAACAAATGGTTCATATACAATGACAAAACGACATTTCTGCATGAAGTATAATAAATCAGTTTAATATCAGGAGATATTTTGCTTTGTCATTCAAATCTATGAAATCATACAAAATTCTGGAATGAACATGACAAAGTTATGGCCTTTATCTTTATTTTTTTTATATTAAGCCAAAAAAATTAAAAAAATAAAACCACGCGCACAATTTTGAGTGCTATTATATGCAGTAATGTGTGTAATATTTTGATTTATCTTTCACCTATATTTAGCCTGGTTTATGGAACGCAGTTGAAACAGATGACATTGGCACAGTCAGAAAGCTTGTCAATCAGTGGTGTAAAGTTAATATTCAAAAGGTAGACTTTCTTTAAGAAATTAAGTTATTTATTCTTTGGACAGTTATTTTGAAATCGGATATAAATATAGGAGATGAGGAATGATTGTCCACAAGACAGCTGTTTACCAAATGACAGTCAAATTTAAACTTCTACAGGTCCCATTATGGTCTACGATAATGAACCCAAGTCTATACCATAACGGAAAAATACAACATACAAAATATGAAACTATTCCTAATCTATTCAACAAATGATGAACCTTTATAAAATCTTCCTATAATAAGTTATTGCTATAAATCATTAATATTTCAACTGTTTTGCAATAGTAATAATTTTCTATAGCAGCAGGCATCAGTTCTAGAACTGTTGCTCCAGTCATGGGCATGGCTCAATTTCTATTAGCTGATCACTTCATGTGATCAGTTCCGATCGACAAATGTATAACAAAACAGTTATAGATTGAATCCTTGGACAACAGCTGTTCTGTTTGACCCTCTGACTGAACTGTGACCCTCAGTGTTTGGCTTCAGGAAACAGTTCAGTCCTTGGGTCAAACACATCAGCTGTTGTCCTCAGACCCAGTCAATAACTGTAAATTATTTTTTGTCAAAATGTAATAAAATTTATAATCTCTCAGAAAGTTTGAAACTGGACCTTGCAGAGATGGCAACCTCAATGATTTAGATAGATTTTCTCTCAATCCTTAACCCGCTCTTTTGTTTGCTTAATGTGATCATATTCCAATACCCATTTCTTATTCTGGAAATTTACAGTAGTCAGTTCTGTCTATGGTTTCTTTCGTTGTTTTGTGTGCAATGACAGTTAGAAACCTTAAAAAAAACATAGAACATTAAAACACTCTTATTAATACTGATTTTGATTAGGTAATCTTGAGTTATTTCCAGAATACATGGCCACATCCCCAAAGAAGTAAAAAAAAAAAATTTATATTCTAAATATAGACTTATGCTCGGATCGACTTTCATGCGAGTATTTACGGTATTTCTTAAACAAATTATGGCTGCCAAGAAATATTTCTTAAACATATTTGGCCATTAGGATGGGAGAAAAACAGCTCAATATTAGATTATGATCAGTTAAATAAAAGTTTTCAAATTGTACAGCCTTATATCTTTAAACTTATTTTACTGCTGTATATCCTCAATTCATAATAATATTGCTGACTCCTATATATACATTTTGAAGGTAGAACAATTAAGAAACCTCTATTTTATTAATTTTCTTAAAGAAGCATTGTCTGAAATTATCAACCTAATAAAAAACAAAATCTTTTTATAAAAATGATACAAGTATTTTAGGCTCGGGACCTGTGCAGGAATTTGAATTAATGAACTCAACATTTTCATGGAAGAAATGGGGAGGGGGGTTAAGTGGTGATAGGGACCTGGCCTTAAGGGAATTCACATCTCTTCGCGAGGTACATGCCATATCCAAAAATATGGTTACTCCTACTAATCTTTATTTGGGGTTGGCATCTCTGGCCTAGTTTAGAAATTTTTGTATGAGTTATGTCTCTTGAAATCCTTAAAAATGTAAGAATGTTTCCATTCAAAATCTGCAGGGATAGAGGAGAGAAGACAGCTGTTCTATTTCTTTGGGGAAATTTTTGGTTTCTATAGGATATACATATACATAACCAGAAAGTGGCATTGAAATGAATGTCTTTCACCTTAAGTCGTTAATTTCTTTATTCCCCAATGTAATAAATTAATTTTACCATGTTTAAAAAGAAAGAAATTCCTGCACATTTTTAGGTCTGAATGCCCCTACTCCTCTCATTTTGATCAGTTTGTCCAAATGAAATAAACAAACTTTAAAATTCCCTATTTAGCAAACTTTATAAATTTCCCTATTTCCAATAAGAAGATGCGAATAAATCCCTTTGGATTCTACAGCAATATCTGAGTCAGCTGTTGTGATAATTGGATAATTGAGTGTGGTACGGGGGGGTCACGCACACAGACGTACGAGAAATAAAATTTCATTTCACGAAGAACGAAAAATTAGAATTTGGCTTGCATGTTGCATTTTAATCAAGATACATGAAACACGACATAAAATGGCCTTCCAGCACTACAAAACATGAAATAAAAAGCAGTAAAAACGTTGTATGAAAATAACCCTGTACCACCCTCATAATTGATGTCATTGTTTGTGTTAAAAAATGAGGAATTCACGTGGTTAACTACCGGTAAAATCTGATCATATAGCAGAAGTTTTTGTAAGGCTATAATCATTCTGCATAATTTGCATTGTCATTTAGTCATGAAAATTCAAAACATTGCTTTAAGTATATTAAACAATTAAACAAATCGTGAAATTGAAAATTTGATAATAATTTCTATCTAATTTTATTATAAAATCACAAAACTTTTGGACTTGAGAAAATAACCTGCTGTACTGAATAAGAAACCATCATTTCCTGTTCCATGCTCTGAATAAGGAGTTATAATTTTTAAAATGATCACAGATTAGAATTATTTGCATACTTAAATATTTACAGGAAGGAAAGAGTTTATTGCAGTTAGCCTTAGAAAAAGGAACAGAAGATGTGATAAGAATTATAAGTGGTATCAAAGTTTCTGGGGTAAGTAGAAAAAGGTAGGGCAGTTGTTATTAGGGTATGTAAAGATATACAGGAACATGTACATGTAGTGGTAACCAGGGGCGGATTCAGGGGGGCGGGGGCCTGCCCCCTCTTTGAAACTCAAAAATGATAAAAAGGGAAAAGTATGGGGTATATTTTGGTCTTAATATCCATTTAAAATCGAGAAAATTGATGAATCAAGAGGTCCACAAAAAGTGCCCCCCCTTTTTCCAAAAGTCTGGATCCGGCTCTGGTAACTGGAAAGGAAGGAGTTGGAAGTCATTGGTTGGGCTTTATCTTTCACATTGTCAAAATTAGTAACAGATTTTAGCAAGGCTTTTTCATATAATCCCTTGAGGGCTTATATTTTCATTAAGACTCTTCTTTATACCCGCACATTATTATTTTGTGAAGTACATTACAGAAACCACTGTAGGAAATTTCAATGTTAGTGCTTTCAAACAGTCCTGAGAAACTTTTCTAGAACAGTCCTAACTCAGATTAGACTTACTGTGAACAAAACTCGCACAAGATACACCCCATACACACAGAGATTATCTGTGTTTGGAATTAGATGAGATTAATTTCTTTCATATGTGCAAATATACACATTGTGTCTTATGATCATTTCAAGTTTACTTGAAATCCATTAAACCGTTTAGGAGCAGACGCCCTTACAAGATATGTTGACAAATTGACAGACAGATAGGGTAATTCTTATATACCCCCCAAACTTTTTTTATGATTTGCATAATTAAAGATATTTTTCTGTTGTTCTATCATTCTGTTGTAAAAACACACATAAAAGTCTTAAGATTATGGTATGTTTATGAAAAATGAAGATGATGGGTTTGGATGTGGTGGGTTAAGTTGAAAAGTCTGATTAATACATTGATTAGATTTTATCTTATTTCATTGAACTGATGTTCTATGACAATCACCTAAATTTTGCTTTCTTTTTGAAAACTGTCCAGGTTGAAACATTAAATGTATTATTTAACAATCATTTTGTTTGTATTTTTGTTTAAAGTTTGCTTTTCAGATATGATATGAGCTGGGTCACATAGAAACAGACCTTTAGCAATTTGCAGTAAAGCAGAATTTCTGTTAATGTTTTTGGCAAAAACAAATAATACTATATTCTAAAATCTTTTTTTGGATCCAAAAAAAATGAACTTCTGCAAATAAGAAGTTTGGACAAAAATCAAAAGGTTGAAAAGGTTATGACTAACATTATTTTGTGGTCATCTGAAATAATCGATACATGTACCAGTATTTGCACAGCATTAGGCTGATTTCTAAGGTTGTGTAACCCAATTTCAGCGTGCTGCTCATTTTCGAAATAAAATGCTCTACTTCACTTTATTTTCAACAAAGGAAGTCATTAAATATCGTTTCAGAAATATTTGCTCTCCATGAACATAAAAAACCGATATATGTGTATAAAAATATGTTTCAGTTAGTTTATTAAGGTCTAGAAATTTGGAATGTCAACAAAAATATGACGACCTAGAAAGTAACCCCATTGCAAACGTGAGAGAAAGCACACTATTTTTCTGACTCGGTAGCAGCAATTTTGTGCATATATAAATCAAAGGCATTGGACAAAACCACAAATTTATGCCGAAATTGGGTAGCACAACATTATCTGACAAGGCTCATATTTAATATGTACATGCTTTAATACTTACCAGGAAATTGCCCATGGTGTGCTTGCTGGAGATGTTCAGTATGTGAAGAAAATGATGAACAGTAAAGACAAATTCAATGTCAACTTTAAAAATATGGTAAATGTCTTATTGTATAAAGTTAGAAACTAAGGGCTATTCCACCAAAAATTCCCAAAAGGATTCCCTAGGAGGGGTGGAACACCACTTATTTTTTTACCCCTCACGTAGGGAAAAGATTAAAAAAATATAGAATAATATATAAGAAAAAAATGTTAAAACCCCCATCAATGGAAAAAAATAAGTGGAGTTCCACTCCCTTTGGGGAATATTAGTGAAATAGCCCTTAGATTAACAGCCTTGTCAGTGTTCTTGGATTTTTAGCTGATTAACTAATGGTAATCACCACTTCAAAAATATCTATCACATGATGACAGTCTGATGATTATTAGTAATCAGAACATTAATAATAAAAAATATATATACAATACATGTACATTACCAGAAAATATCTAATTTATTTGTACGAGCTTAAGAAATGGGTAACATGTCACGAGGCTTCGCCAAGTGTTATTACCCATTTCGCAGCGAGTACAAATGAATTTGATATTTTCCATCAATGTACATGTATTGTTTTTATCCTGCATTTCTTAAAAGGTAAATATATGGATGATTTTCTTTCTAAAACTGTTGAATTGTTTCATCATTTCTACATTTCTTAAGAACTTGGACATATTTGAAGACACCAGTCAGCTGGTTAAAGAATTAGATATTTCGGCTCGCTCGTAATGCGTTTGGATAACAGGAGACAATATTATGCTGCTATAGGAATACCACTTTGCTATATTAGTACACTCGTATTTATATAATAAAACACTTAATTGCAGAATAAAAACCTTTACCATGTTTACCATGTAACGGTGTAAAATACCTACATGAGAAATTTATATTAAAAAAAACTTACATGCAAACATAACGCCAAAACAAAGAAAAAGATAGAAGTTTGCAATACTACTTAGGATTGTAACTGCAAAAGGGTTAGCATACCGTATCTACAATGTATATCTTGCAATGGCATGAATGGGGACAAGCATTTATGTCTGATGGAAGTTATAAATGTCTAATCATCAGGAATCTCATTCAGAGCTTGCTTTCAGCATGTTCAGTAAATGCTAGCATTCATTAGAGACTTATCCACTTTTTGCATGTATCTTATATCTTTGTTTATTTTTTTAGTATATTTATTGTAATTCAGCAGAGGCGGATCCAGACTTTTAGAAAAGGGGGGGGGGCTCACTTTTTGTGGACCTCTTGATTCATCATTTTTTTTACATTTCTAATGGAGATTAAGACCAAAATTTACCCCAAACTTATCATTTTTTACCATTTTTGCGTTTCAAAGGGGGGCCCCCCTAGATCCGCCCCTGAATTTCATGCCAATTTTCTTTTAAAAGTTAAAAAAAACGGTCAAAAAGTTTGATCGTGTAAACAGTAAATTTTGACAAAGTATTCGGCCTTTAGGTGGTTTGGTTCAGGGATGTTTCACTTTATAATTGTTACAACACATGAGCACAAAACTACACAATATTTCATGCTTACATTTTAAATGATGCCTATCATCATTTTAAGACCATGCATATTTATACCACAATTGCCCTTTTAAATGATCTGTTCTTGAATTTATATGAACTGACGGTTTTCAATGTACATTGTCACTGACAACCTAATATTGGTATTTGAAATAAAGATTTGTAAAATAAATTGGTGCTACCTGCTTAGTCTTGAAACTGTCTTCTGTCAATAGGATGGAATAAGTCTTACTTCCTGCTTTGTCCTTTGGCTGTCTCCTGATACTTAGATGGATAAAGTAGTTCTTCCTGCTTTGTCTCGAGTCAACCCTCCTGTCAATAGGATGGAACAAGTCGTACTTCCTGCTTTGTCTTGAGACTGCCACCTATTAGTTGGATGGAATAATTTGACTTCCTGCTTTGTCATGACACTGCCTTCTATTAGTTGGATGGAATAATTTGACTTCCTGCTTTGTCATGAGACTGCCACCTATTAGTTGGATGGAATTATTTGACTTCCTGCTTTGTCTTGAGACTGCTTTCGATTAGTTGGATGGAATAATTTGACTTCCTGCTTTGTCTTGAGACTGCCTTCTATTAGTTCGATGGAATAATTTGACTTCCTGATTTGTCTTGAGACTGCCTTCTATTAGTTGGATGGAATAATTTGACTTCCTGCTTTGTCTTGAGACTGCCTTCTATTAGTTGGTTGAATAAGTCAGTACTTCTTGCTTGGTCTTGAGACTGCCTCCTGATAGTTGATGGAGATATACTGTATATGTGAACTAGTAGTAAGTGTTATATTCTATCAGGTCAATGACTGCCTTCGTAAGTTAATATATTTAAGGAAATGATGTTTTACTGGTTAAAGGTTATTTTTATTTTAAGTATGTTGCTAGGGGTTCTGGGCTAATCATATAGTTAAATTTTAGGGAGTTCTTAAAAAGAACATTCCCCTCAAAAGGGAAAATTTTACTTCTGCCTTTCAAAATGATATCCCATAACTTTCCCCCCTCTTTCCTAAACAAGGTGGTGGCCATAACAACTCAACGTTTATCAGTGGGAGCTTTATAATTGTGAAATGACCATTAGTTTAACCTGGTCAGAATAACTTAAGATTATATTTCTTTACCAAAGTTCTTTACCAAAGTTAATAAGACAATGTCTTGTGTCTTTTATACAGTAAACAATCTTTCCATCTTGGCCACCACTTAAATAATAAAATTTTGATTTTTACATTTCTTGTTCATAAATGATGAGTATGTTTTTTGGATTTGTGCTAAAGAATGCTCTGCAAATTTTTATAGAAGATAGTAGAAAAATCTGGATTTTCAGACAAACCTAGCTATTGTTTGATAGATTTAAATAGCATTTTACTTGTTTAATATTTACCATATCAGATATGTTTCACTTATTTATTTGCACTTTTTATGGCTTTTTAATAATATGTAACCATGCAGTGTATCATAAGGTTATATGCATTGTTTAAAGATAGGTAGTTGTCTAATGTAATGACCTGGATTCATATAAACGTTAATATAGTTGTCTTCTCAGAATTTTATTTATATGGTTAAATTATTATTTTTGGAGTTACGGAAGACATAATTAAACTTTTAATGCAAATGTTAAATAACTGATAATGTTGATTGCAAATTTATATTAAATTATGCATTATAATTATTAAAGTTTTGTTTCTGTTACTTAGATATTGATCAATATTGAGATGTATGAATCTAATGAATATTGGACATCTTTAAAGAAAGTCTTTGTTGGTGTTAATGTAGTATGCTAGTCAGTACTGATTATGCTACATTTACTTGTATATTCAAATCAGATACATGACGTAGATGACCTTGTTGAAGGTTGAACTGATTTCTGTTTGAATGTATCAAGTCCTGTGGATATTTGACTAAGGTGTTAAGCTGTGTGATATAGATATAACCTATGTATTCTATGATGGAAACTTTTACATTGAAACAGCTGATTTAATTGTTTTATAGACTATTACAAAATATAATTCATAACTTATGCATTATAATAGTGGGGATGATTTTATGTATATTTTTTATTTATGATTTCAGTATGGTATTTTTCTCCAGAAGAGCATTTATTTGACAAACAAATTGTTTATCTTAACATATGAACCTGTAATGGCAGCAATAAAATGTAGATCTAATGCCATAATGCCTGTAGTGTCAAATATATTAAAAGTAAAAATTGCTTTATTTTTATTTATATTTAGTTGATTTTGGGTTAATGGGTAAAAATCTTTAGAAACAGTGAAAACAACATTAAATTTTGTCTTTCACTTTGTAGATATCATAATAAGCCTTCAAAATACAAGTTTACCAATGTTAGATAAATAAGGTATGCTATATATAGATTTTAAGGATTAACCTCTAATCAGTAGCATAAGAACCAAAACAAAGAAAGTCTGAGATCCAAATATAGAAAAAAAACTTCACGAACCTGATCCATATAGGAAGCCAAATCCAGCAGTAGGGCAACTACTCGGTGTAATACATTTCAAAGCCTTTTTGTATTTTAGAATACATGTATAAGCAAATATACCAAATTTCTGTTTCTGATAAATTTCATGTCGGACAAGTCTGACAACTGGGATATTAATAGAGGAAGCGCAACCCCAATCACACATCAATCCTTAGAACACAAACAAGAGTGAACACGCCATATATTGAATAATGCTGACTCCACAAAATCCGGAGGTGAACTCAGGTGGTCAGTTCTGCCTCTTGTAAGACACGAGCCGCATTGTCCACTTCGGTATTAGTAAAATCTGGGTAAAGGGAAACACTTAAAGGGGATATAACCTTCAGGAAAAAGGCTTTGTGAAATGTTTGGCAGACCTAGCAATAAAACGTTGCTTGTAATATTTAAAAGAAAGAATATGGAATGTATGCTAGAAAGACACGATCCACACTTTACATACATTTTTAACACACATTCAAAAAGCCAAATTTTAACTGCATGTAAACCGTTTTCCTGGATTTACCTTCATCAGAAACGTTAGGGGCCTAAAATAGGACTTTGGTATCCTATACAATGAAGGAAGATCATGGTCCTAAACCTTTGTGGAAATTCTAAAGGAAGTCAACACTGCCATGTCCCATTGCAGACAACATGATATTATTTGGGGTCTTGTCTGCTTGCACGAAGAGGAATTCGAAGATACCAAATTGGCCGACAGAAATCGTTAAGTCGGAAGACAGACAAGACCATGGCCAACGAAATGAAACGAAATACAAACATAGAACACACAACACTACACTGAAAACTTAAGCTGGAGTAACACGAACCCTACGAAAACCAGGGTAAGTTCAGGTGCTCCGGAAGGGTAAGCAACTCTTGCTCCACTAGTGGCACCCGTCGTATTACTCAGTAGTCAAAGCCGGGGTTAAGTCACAATCGATGTTGGTCACAATCGGTATAGGAACGGATTTGTGTTCATGACAGTCGGAAGATATCCATTGTCAT
>JARWCS010000051.1:0-11876 GCA_034783895.1 Geukensia demissa
AATAAAATAGGAAAAGGTAGCTTTTATCATATATTATCAGAAAATAAAAAGAAAAATTAGGATCACCGATATCGTTTCTTGCTACATTAAGAAATCTATAATTCTATAGTGCAATCCTTTATAAAATGAAGTCATCGGAGTTACCGCCCCTGTCAATGTTTAATTCCTTAAATATTTAAAAGCTCTTTATCTTCTGTAATTGCATAAAATATGAATGTGTTATTAGATAAAGAATTACAATATGTTTACTCAGTTTTAATTTTGTACATGTATTGTCTTTCTAAAAATAAATATTTGCAATTATAGAAAAAGTCAATACCTCAAGTTTGCGATCCAAGATGGCGGAAGACACCCGAACCTCCTTAGATTCCCCTAATTACAATGACAGCTAAATTTACAACAATTCAATAACTTATTTCAAAACTAAATTCTAGTCAATATTTTGTCCTATATGCCCCGATACTTTTTTATTTTGGCATTCGAACAATATCCTATTTTTTATACAAAAAGTGGTATTCTGTATTTTTGTACTTTGATGAGACTGGATGGCAGAAGGTCTTAAGATAAGCTTGAGACATTTGATTATTTGTCATTTGGATATCTGGATGGCAGAGTGTCTTAAAGTAAGCCGTAGACTTTGGACAATTTGTAATTTGGAATTTTAGATGGCTAAAAGTCTTAAGGTAAGGTGTAGACGTTGGATTTTTTTGTAATTTGGATTATAGTTAGATTGCTGAAGGTCTTATTGTAAGCTGTATACGTTGGGTTATTTGTTGTTTTGAATATATGTAGATGGCAAAAGGTTTTAGGGTAAGCTGTAAACTTGGATTATTAGTAAATTACATTATATGATGATTGAAGATGGCTTAAAGTCTAAAGGTAAGCTGTACATTGGATTACTTATAATTTGGATTATATTTGGATGGCTAAGGCCTTTAAGTAAGCTGTAGACACGTCGAGTCGTTTTTAATGTGTAATTTATATTTGAATGGCTGAAGGCCATAAGAAAAAGTGTAGACGTTAAGCTATGTATAATACGGATTATATTTCTACGACTTAGGGTCTTAAAGTTAGCTGTAGACGTTGGATTGTTTGAAATTTGGAAATTATGGATAGCTGAAGGTCTTATGGTAACCTGTAGACGTTGATTTTTTCGTTATTTTGATGCTGAAGGTCTTTAGTTATAAAGCTGTAGCCGTTGGATTATTTGTAGTTTTGATTAAATTTGGATGGCTTTAGTTCTTAACTAAGCTAAAGACTTTGGATTATTTCTAATTTTGAATATTTGGATAATTGAAGGTCTTAAGGTAAATTGTAGACGTTGGATTATTCAAACTTTGGAATTTTGGCTTCAGGTCGTAAGGTAAGCTGTAGACGTTAAATTATTTGTAATTTGGATTATATTTGGATTGCTGGAGCTGTAGACGTTAAATTATTTGTAATTTGGATTATATTTGGATTGCTGGAGCTGTAGACGTTTTGGATTTCATTTGGATTGCTGGAGGTCTTAAGTTAAGCTGTAGACGTTAAATTATTTGTAATTTGGAATAAATTTTGGATGGCTGATTTCCAAAGGTAAGTCTCGCAGACGTTGGATTATTTGAAATTTGGAATTTTGGATGGCTGAATGTATTAGATCAATGCAAAGACATCTGCAATAGGCTGACAACAAATTCATCGATGTTACAAATTTTATAATTAAATTTAACTAAGATTGACTTTAACAGATATATATTTATGATAAAGCACTCGCAATATCAGTATGTAGAGGTTTTATTAAGAGTTTAAGCCTTACAAGAAAGATAAGTTGTAATAAGGTTTGAGTTAGCTCTTGAAAATGTTTTTAGCAATATCGATTTTATTTTCCCCTTTGCAAACGTATGTGTTTGAAGTTTTGCCTTCATAGTTTGAATTTAAGATCCAGGGGGAAAAGGCTGCCGAAGAGAATCCAGCAAAGTGATGTAATATTGTAATGTCGAGACTAACTGGTATAAAAAATGTCATCTTTTACATTTTCTGCACGGACATTCACTAATGCCGTTACAATGAATCAGAAAAAATCGTATAGCTTTCAAACATCATCATATAACCAAGATTTGTATACCATCATCAAATTATATTCTTAATCGCTGAGTTCAATTACTTTCTGACTAAACCTCGGAGAAACATTATACCGATTTACCTGTAAGGTGTTAAAAATGGTTACCGAAAAACCCAGACTAAAAAAAAGCTTATGCTTACCAGTCACTGTAATTCGGCCTTCATTTACTTTAAGGGACCCAGTACTAAAGGATTAGGATATTGTGTACGGTTAGGTTTACATTATGGGTTAAATTTGGTTAGGGTTGATGTTAGGGTAATGGTTAAGTTGAGGGTAAGAGAGAGAATAAATATGAGTCTCATAGGGTTGGGTCCCCTAAAGTAAATGAAGGCCGTTAATTATATACAGGTGGACAATCAAATGCTATCAGAAACCAATGAAATTAAAGGCTTTGAATGCAAAACTCAAAGAAAGCAGACGACCCAGAAAGCCAACAAGGAAAATGACCAATATTAAAACTTGCGCATGTCAAACTCCATATAAAACACGGCTTAAAGAGAATTTGAATTCGTACTAGATGAGAAAAATGGTGTATTAGTACGTGTAAATATAATAACTTGTGTCAATATTGGGACAGAGACTAGACGGGGAAGCAATGCTATGTTGAGTACTGCTTGTCGGTGATACTTTTTACAAAATGTATGATTTGGATAGCAATTCAAACTTTTTAATGGGTCGAAAATATCTGTTAAGTCAACAAAAATGAATTTTATCTTTTACTGTTCAAACAAAGCTTTAGGGTAAAAAAAATAGAAACCTCCAATCAACAACTTTACCTCTTAAATACGTAAAAATGATATTATTTGTTCTTTTCCTGTAAAATGATTTATTCCTTTTATCTTGGCCACTAGCGTGTCTGCTGAATTTTCAGTCCAGAAAAGCGCTGTACACGCAGTTAAATTTGGCTTTTCGATTAGTTTTTATAAACTATGTAAGATCTGGTTCGTGTCTGTGTATCATATATTCCATATTCTTTCTTTTTAATATAAAATAAAAATGAAACAATGGCGGTAAGAAATTATCCATGAAATGTTATATTTTCGACTCTGTCTTGTTGGCTAATTGTTATCTACTGAACTTGAAATAGATGACATTTAAGAATTTATTTAACTAATGAAATTCTACTTAAAAATGTTGTGATAAGTTGGAAGGAATGTTTAATATAATAACTTGTATTTTCCTTTTTAGATCCAATAGACTAGCAGTTGCACAAAATGTCAATGAAAAAAAAATTAAAATGCATAGCAGCTATATTAAATCGATATGAATTAACAGATGGTACATGAAAAAAATGAATATATATAACTGGCACTGAAAGAAAGATCGACTACTACCATTCAAAGTAACCTAGGGTGGTAATATTTTCCATTTTTTTATTTTATTTGTTTTTGACGATGAAGTTCGGGGGAAAATCTCAAGTTATTCCAAGTCCTATCTCGGTTTAGATAATCTTCAGATAATCCGCCTATCCTGCAGTTTTAAATTCTATGACATTTTTTTCATCCGACTTTGGACAATTTTACCGCATCATTAGCAAAATATGTCAAAAATAAAGCATTTACTTTTTTCTATCACCGGAGATATCAATAATGTTTTCTCTATCAAAACAATGTGTTTTTCGGTCAATTGACAAGCCGATTTTTCCTTAACATCAAGTCATTTATTAAGACAAAAACTATTGCCCGTAAAACGGACGTCAACAGGAAACATGGGATGCTATAGATTAATAATACGTATTAAGCAGGCAGCAAATAGAGTTAGCGCAAAACTCGGCAGTGTTATCCGGTCGGATTTATTTTAAGCCAGATCACCTGGTCACCAGACTCTGATACCACCTATACTCTATGTCAAGCTTTTCTGACGACAAGTACTTAAATATAAAACAACTACCTATAAATAACAAACTCCCCCCTACCCCTAGACCAGATCCACTCTTGAAATTATTACGTTATATATTAAGTCAAATCATTTCTGTAACATATTTTTTATAATACCCAATATTGTGTCTAGGTATTGTATTACTTCGGTTCTCAGTATGTATTTTGGAGCATTTGCACTTTTTTGCACTTACTTCATTTTGTTTTTTTTTGTCAACATTTAATTTTATATTATAACATATCTGTAGATTGTTTCTATTACCCTAATCAACGACCGTATTTCCTGTTACCATTATTCATCATTACCGTGTTCATCCAATACTGAGTAGTTATTATTTTTGATAAAAATAAGGCTTTTATTAAAATTTTTAACGACCGGATGTATAAAAAATAAACTTCACTCACGTTGTGATGTAAGGGTATCTTATCCACCACTTCCGGTCCTTGATATTGATTGCTCTCGATATCAGTTGCACCTGTCGCGTGCGAGTTTCCATGGTTATGTCGTCTGCCTTGGGGATCTTCATATAAATACCCTTTGTGCTGCTTCGGATCACTTCCATTTAAGTCGGATTTTAATAACAGTTTTTCAAAATTTTGCCGGTCATCTGCCATGTGGAGTATGGTGTACATCGAATTTGGATTATTATTTTGGAAGATATTAACGAAAAACTGAACAAAATATTTTCGGATAAATATTTTTAGTGTTTTGCTGGGGTTTATGGTACTGTATTTAAGCTCGTGTGAGTGATTCAAACCAATTGAGATAATTTTTTATAAAACTTTTCTTTATGCTGATATCAGGAAGACATTTTTGGAAAATTCCCATGAAAGCCTGTATTTCCAGGACAATATTTCCGTGTTGGTATAAAGGTACTTGCGATCATTCAGTAATCAGTTTAACTAATTTGTGGAATACATATCTGAAAGTAGAATATAAAATGATTATAAAGGAGAGCAAATAAATTTTATTGTGGAAAAGTGAAGTAAAAAATCAAATTTGATAATTATACCAAGGAATGTAAAGTGGAAATTAATGTGAATTTAAAAAAAAAACTTTGTTCTAATATTTTTGTGGAGTAATTATCTTGAATTTAGGGATTTAATCCATAAAGTAATTTTGTTAGCGATAAGATGAGATGGAATATTGCATATGTCCAATCAGAACAGGATTGCTGTTTTTGTGAAATATTAATTGCCATGGAAAGGCAATAAATTTTTGTGTTCGTTTGTCTTTTACATTCGTGGCAGGTAGGTAAACAGCATACAGGCAAATTTGTTTTTAATAAAAAGATTTTTTCTTATTTCATTGGGTTTTTGATGACTGGACGAAAAAGAATGCGTAACTATGCGTAGGTGTTTTCTTAATTGTACATTAACACAAAATGACCGGGATGGTGATACATGTCCATCTGAACCAAGCTTGGAAAAATGATTTCGCGATTATAGAACACGTGTCATAAATTAAAGGGTCTACTGACTGGAAATCAGACAGTTTATAAAACGGGCTTCTTCTACATATTTCATTGAAAAAATGATTCAACAGTGAGGACACACTGATGATCAATAGAACTAAAAACTATTTACTTCATTAATCGACCGTTTATTGTTAAGAATCAAACCGTGTTGAAAAAATAATCAAAACAACCCATGTAACCCTGCAAACTTGATGTAGAGGAGAATAAGAAATTGAACATATTTTTTCTATAGTCTGGATTATTTTAAATATTTTTTCTATAAAATCAGTTTGGTTTTCAAGAAGTTATCTCCCCTATTTGAAACTTTTATCTGTCAAAACGTTGTTTTTTGTACATTGCACAACACGCTGCATTTGCATTATTTTAATTTTTATCGATATTTTTCAGTACTATTTTAATTCCACTGCCCACGTGAACCACCCGATTCTTACCACTTAATTGATCGGGGAAGGAAGTTGGGATGGTTTGTAATTTATGGCAGAGAAATTGTTAGTCGTAGAAAAGAATTCTTTAACACATATCGTTGTATTTGTAACCAGACGCAATTTTATTGAAGACTGGCTCTTCAGCACTTGTTTAGCCACCGACCATTTCATTTCCAGACCCAGGTTGAGGGGCTAGAACGTGTCTCTCTGACAGATAATTTCTTCGCTCGGACTTTTTTCCAATGAAGTATATACTAGGAAATTAATAAATGGTCAACATATTAGTATGCAATTAAAATATTCAAAATCAGATGAAAAGGGGCCAGTCTTCGCTATCGATTTGTCATTCGCAGCCGTATGGATGGTGTCATAGACATAGACATAATATTTGGCTATTCCTCATATATCTGACATAAATTAATTTACACCAACAAAATGAAAATAACATTACAGTGGAATTAATTCTTAAACATGTAGTTCCAACTAGTTTTTAACGCTGTTACATGCAACTATTTTTAGTGTTCGAATGTTTTAAAATTTCAGAACTACAAACTCCAAATATTTTTTAAACAGGTGAAAAAATATGATTTTATCGTTTTTGCACAAAGATTTTAAATCAAAATTTAAAGCACACATTTCTACCTCATACCAAATTGACTACAGTCGTTATTTAAAGGGTAATAGTTATGATATAACGTATGATGTCGTGCATGTCTCGTAATAAGAAAGTCAATTTATCAACATTTGTGCATTTACTTTTGTATTCGTTTACATAGTAAGATTTTTATAGCTACCCAAATCTTTAATACGTGCCACAAGGTGATATCAGTGTAATGCAGTATGCCTATAAAGGATTCAATAGATGTTTAAATATAGCTTGACGTATCACCAATGTAATAAAATTCGTAGGGGTCAATTACAAAACAAGACCATAACATGGATCCTTCAAAATAAAAAGCTGTTTCATAAATTCAGTATACATGTTCTGCTCCAATAGTGACACCTATCGTGTTTTTGTGCTTGTGAACTTTTTTCTTGTAGTATTTGGTCTGGTTTGTAACAAATTTTAGTTTGTTCATGTACTATTCTGAATAAGTTTAAGCGACTCTCTTCTTGATTGATTGATTGATTGGTGTTTAACGCCACGTCGGCAGTATTTCAGCCATATCGTGGCGAGAACATACATAATATTTAGACTCTCTTCTTGATGTCTGTTGATGTATAATCGATTTATTTCCAAAATGACTATTGTGGAACTGATCATACAACCAAAATGAAGTTTTAGTTTGTTTTTCAATATTTCTGTAAGTTGTGTTTTTCAGCGTTTATGACTTAATGAACTGTATATTTCATTTCGTCCATGAATGTAACTGGAAATTCATATAGTTTTACTTTTTGTACTATTTTGGTCCCTAGCGTGTTTGCTGAAGTTTTTTGAATATTTGTTTTAAACGTATGTAAGATGTGGATCTTGTTTTTCTGGCATATATTCCATATTCTATCATTTAGAAATCGATTTAGCCAAAAATGACTGTGTGTTGAACAGGTCGTACCACCATAATGATCAAGATATTTTTTTGTTTTTGAATATTTCTGTAAGTTTTATTATGGTTTTTTCCACTTGTTTTTTTGTATTTATATGTATAACATTGAGGTAAAGTTTGTTTTATTTATTTTACGTATACATATTTTATTTGTCTTGGTCGATCTAGAGCGCTTCACAAGGAGTGGGATTCTACCCATGTTGAAAGCGTTGTAAGGACCGCAAGATTCAACAAGATTCAACAATTTCATCTGTTTCTTACAGAGACAGCCTATGGTATCCTTGACATTAAGCCAATATCTTCTCTTTTAGGACGAAAATCCTAATAAATCATAGATTTAAATTGCATTACACAATTTCAAGCTACAAACCGATTTAAAAATCTCAACACATCTTCAAACTTCAAAATGAAGAAATTGAGTTGAAATTGAAAGTAAAATATAACATTAAAAGACGTAAATTTAAGTGGTCTTTTTCTCTGACTAAAGTAAACCAAAACTCATTAGAAAATTAATATTACTTACCTGTAAGTAATCGGTAACTCCAGATTTAATTACATGCAATTAATTGTTCACTGTTTTTCATACCATCCCCAAATTTTTTGAATGACGGGTTTTACCCATTTTGAATTCAGCGCCACAGTTTCTATAGTTAGTGATTGCGCATATCCGTAACTAGGGAGCAAACTAAATTTACTTAAGTTAGAAGGTCGCCGGTACATGACTTACAAAGACCCGGATGCCGTTATAAAATGCAAATATGTGTGTATTATATTGATTTTAAAACGTTTACAATTTTGAAGGTAATTTAAATTGGTTGAAATCGTGCAAGGTAATATTTGAATAAGATATTATCTCAATGAGGCTTCTCGTGATCGCTTTACCTTAAATTGATAGCGTTAGAAATGATATGAAATATTAAAATTTTAAACGATAAAATAACGGAGGAAATGTTTTATCTTGAGAAAAAAAATTTACACAATATCTATAACCGCAAAAATTATAAGCTTTAAAGAAGACATAGAAGTGTTAGTCAGCTATGCTATTATGATTGAAAATTTGAAAAAAGATAATAAAAACCGTTTCAACATGCAACTGATAACGGAATTGAAATTTGACAAACACATTATTAAATCGAATCAAAATTTTTAGTGTCTTTTCATTCCAAACGCACTCTTTTTGTGATGGGGAGGTCGACTTTTTATATAAACAATTAAGCTTTACAAGAAATAAAAGTATTAGTCAGCTATGCCTTTAAGATTAAAAATTTGAAAAAAAGATATATAAAAAAATAGACAATAGACATTTTGCAAACAAAATGTAATTAAATGAAGTCATAATGTCTAGTGCCTATTCTTTCCAAAGGGCGTTCTCTATCAATCTATTTCTTCACCAATTAAGCTGCCTTCGAGGTTGGTACGATATGAAGAGCTGATACAAGGATTGTCCGCACTTTGTACCAAGATAAAATTTTTAAGGTATAGAAAAGAAAGATATGGAGTAATTCACCTTTATAAGAACAAGCTGAAAGCAACCTGAATCAAATCAGTTGTTTGTTTGGCCCATTTATTATGTTTATGGCAGAGCAGTTTTAACTTAATTGCACTAAAAGTTCAAATCGAAAGGTTTACACAAGACCTACAACCAGAGTGGAATCCCAAACTCTTTAAATCGCTCCAATTATCAAATTTAGTGACATTATTTATAAGGAATGTTCGCTGCTCATCTTCAGCCATTTCTGACAGATTTTCGAACTCCTCGGGGCTCATTATATATACCAGTAATATTTTTGCCCAGTGGTCTCACTTTAAATTTCATAATTACATTAAACACACATTTAAACGTCATATGAGAAGTTTTTATGAAATTAATTTTATTTCTTCTGTTTTGGCATAAAGTAAATGCATATATCTCGTAAACGCATGCACGTACGTATATCTTTTCTTATTGTTTTTTTTCAGTATAAGAGGGATAGGGTTAATGATGAGGTCTTCAACACTATTACAACCTATAGATAACCTTGATATTATTAAGCAGATCAGGGAATATCATTTAAGTGTACTTGTTAAAAAACATCCAGAATACCCAAATCCCTTCAATAACATCATTACAATTTTTGTGAATATTAGGCTTAATAAATATATGCACTAATACAGATCGGAAAAAATACATGTACGTGTACAAATCGGAAAAAATACATGCACGGGTGGAAATAGGAAAATACAAGTACGTGTACAAATAGGAAAATACATGCACGGGTACAAATCGGGAAAAACATATACGGGCAAAAATCGAGATAATACATGCGCGGGTTAAAATCTAAAAAAAAAAAATAACGGGTACAGATAGGAAATACACATGCACGGTTACTAAATCGGAAAAATACACTACGGGTACAAACCGGAAAAATACATATGCACGGGTACAAATAGGAAAAGCATGTACGGGTACAGATAGGAAAAATACATGTACGGGTAAAAAAAAGGGAAAATACATGCACGGTAAAAATCGGGAAAATACATGAACGAGTAAAAACCGGTATAATGCATGCACGGGTTAAAATCGGAAAAAAAACATAAACGGGTACAAATCGGAAAAATACATGTACGGTTACAAATCGGAAAATACATGTAAGGGTACAAATCAGGAAAATATGTGCACGGTAAAAATCGGGAAAATACATGAACGAGTAAAAACCAGGATAATGCATGCACGGGTTAAAATCGAAAAAAAAAAAATAAACGGGTACAAATCGGAAAAATACATGTACCGTTACAAATCGGAAAATACATATAAGGGTACAAATCAGGAAAATATATGCACGGTAAAATCGGGAAAATATATGTACGGGTAAAAGTCGGGAAATACATGCGCGGGTTAAAATCGGAAAGGTATATCAACAGGTACAAATCGGGAAATTTCAAGTAAGGTTACAAATAGGAAAAAATATTCCATAATTTTGAAAGAAAGTGTAACGAATTCTCCTGTTAGTTGACATAATATATATACTACTAATAAAAAAGTTTTGCAAATCTCATAATTCTAAAAATGTTGAAATTTGTTTTTTTAAAGAAGCTGCCAAAGAAAATCTGTCCATCGCCATTTAAAGATATTGTTGTAGTGTCTTTTTATTGAAAAAAGAAAAAAAAAATGATGGAAAGAAATGAATACGATTAACGTCAGATTTGACGTCAAAATTTTCAGTTTTTATACAAAGAATCGAATCATACTTTCGAAGTTTAGAAAAATTAATACAGAAAACATTCAATTGCTCTCGAGTAGGGTAATATTTTTAATCATACAGAACATGTTACAGACATACATTGATAATGAAATATAAAAACAATTCTGACAAAATATTTATTTTTGTCATAAATACATAACGGGTACAAATAACCGTTATTAAACCGATGTATCTTCTTTTTATTTTAGACGAATAACTGTTGCTGTTAAATCTATAATTTTAACCCATCAAGTAACCCATTTAACAACAATTTAAAAATTTCATAATCATGCACATATTCATGATCTTACAAAACTATTCAAATTCATCTTTTTCAATATATGTATAATTTCGAGACGTTTCCCACGATATAAAGTCAAAGGTCGCGATAACCAGGTAAAGAAGCACACCTGTACATATTGACATAACCAATCAACTATCAGGGATTACGGTTCTTTTTTTAGCCTTCCGTTATTTCATAATATTTCGTTTTCAGATATGAATGAATTAAAGAGGGAGACGTGGTTTATCTCCTGTGACAAATGTAAATGTATTTATTATGGCTTTAAATAAGACCAAGCTGAAAGTCATATTTCATAAATTAAGCCGTGCCTTTTACTTAATTTGTTGCGTCAAGTCAAATGTTCTGAACCGGGCTATGACCTGTCCCTCTGTAAAAAAAATAAACAAACACAGAACTAATATTTCAATGAAACGTTGAGGGTCTGTATGCAATTTGCATTGTTGACTAGAATTTTATGAGATGAACTGTATAATGTAAAATGGCGAATCATTGCTCTCAATTTAAAAATAGGATATGTGACATGAGCCATCCACCAAATTACAGTCGACTTTAAACTTCTACCGGCCTTATTATGGCCTTAAATAACGAACCACAGTCAATGCCATAACGGAATCTGTAAAAGGTCTCCCAAAGACAAAAGGACAGTCAAGACCATGACCAAAAGGACAGTCAAGACCATAACCAAAGGGACAGTCAAGACAATGACAAAGACCCAGCCAAGACCATGGCCAAAAAGACAGTCAAGACCATGACCAAAAGCACAGTCAAGACCATGACCAAAAGCACAGTCAAGACCATCACCAAAGGGACAGTCAAGACCATAACCAAAGGGACAGTCAAGACCATGACCAAAAGGACAGTCAAGACCATGACCAAAAGGACAGTCAAGACCATAACCAAAGGGACAGTCAAGACAATGACAAAGA
>JARWCS010000052.1:0-51082 GCA_034783895.1 Geukensia demissa
TTTGAGGTTAGAACATGACATCAAGCATTAGAGTACCAGACACAATAAGCAAACTAGATCCAACAGATTCTTATCCAATAGTCGAGGGTGAGGACGTTAGCGGGTTTACTGATTTAAAAACGGAAGTGGACGCGCACAAATCAAAAATCGAAAAGGCCATTGATAACGTTAACGCTTTAGATAAAAAAGGTAAGCTGCATCTGATTCAAGTTGTTGGTGACACTCCCCCGGTATTTCCTACTGAGCCACACGGTAACTATGTTGTCACTGTCAGGGCTATGACTAAGAGAATGGAAATGCTGCTTCCTTCACCTTTGGGCGGAATGGTGGACGGTGCGATCTTCACGGTATTTAATGATGATCCTGTAGATTCGATTATGTTACGCCCGGGAGATCCTAACGATAAAGTTTCCGGCGCTCAGGGTGTAAACGTTCCGCCTGATAACTTTGCAACTTTTGTTTATGAAGTCGCGAGCCGAAACTTTGTTGAAATAGAGTCGGGATACATTCCAGCGGCAAGAGTCAACATTGCTAATTACGTTGAACAAAAGCTAGATGCTGATGGCAAGCTACACACTGAAGCAGAAATTAGAGCGATGGTAAGCGGCGGCGGTAACTTTCTAGGCTTAACGCTAGATGACGGAATTAACAATGAGGCGGCGATAGACACGATTAACCTAAAAGGCATCGATCTAGTAACACCTGTTGATGCTCCTGTTGGATCGTCCACGTTGGACGCTCGCACTAGCTGGTCAACCAGTGGCGAGCAGTACGGCGGAAAGGCTAACTCTGTAATTGTTGAACCGCCTTTAGAGGTTTTTGACGACCCTAACAAGAGCGACACGGTTCGATTGAGGGTTACTCCGGGAACCTATGAGGAATCACAAGCGCCCGGTTATTTGGCCTATTTAGATTCTTCTGATCTTCTAATTGGAAACCCAAACAATCCTACAGGGCATAGGGATGGCGCTATCTATCCTCTTGATGTAGTGGTTGGCGCTGGCTCTTATATACAGCTAAACCCTGAAAAGAAAGCTATTGGCTTGCAAGAGGCTGATCAAGGCGATCCTAACGTAACGGGTGGAACTGATTACCTAGTTGCCTACCGTGTAGCTTTGCAAGATGTAGCCCCCGAGGATGGTTTAGTTAGAATTTATCTAGCCGAGGATAGCCCTATCGGTGATCCAGTGTCTTACATGAAAGACGTTAACGGCGATCTAATGATGGTTGAGCGCCATTACCAAGCGGGTGAAAAATTAGGATCATTGGAGATAATCGGGATCATTAACGCCAAGGGATTGATCAACTTCACAATGCACGTAGTTACTACGATTGCAGACGGTGTATTGTTGGAAGAACGCGCCTATGGCATTTCTGGCATCATGGTTCAAGCCTTAACGCCTAAGCATAAAACAGGCATGGCATTAATTCAGTACGAGATCGACACTCAGCAAAACATTGAATTCACTCGAACCTATTTAGGGCCGGAACGAATGTCTCTTAAATGGACATTGACATCAGACGCCCCAATCACGCGCTATAGTGCGAATCATGGTCAAATGTACAATCATGGGACTAGCTTTTATACCATTAACGATGTAGAGGCTGGTGTTATAGATAATCAAATGGTGATCCAATCCGTTGATGGTATCGCCGCTGATTTCTTTGTTGGGAAAATTTTCAACTCGGAAGAAACCCGAGCGCTTCACAACTTGCCTGTTGTAGTTTCTTCAACTTTGACTAATCAGAATGCGGGGTTCAATGTTTCTCTTGTTAAGTGGTTGGGAGCTCCCGACAAATTCCCTTATGAGATCTATAAGTCTCGCACTAATGGATCTCCTGATTTGGCCGAAGGGTGGAAATTAGTTGATACTTTATTCATTGCTGAAGATGTATCGGCAGAAAATACGCAGCACACAAAAACGTTTACAGTTCCAGATGATGCTAATAACTACGGCGTTATTATCTATCCTGCCGAAGCTGAATCACCTCTAAAAGTATCTATTAGTGAGTTTAAGCTAGATGTGGCTGATCCTTTCTATATTTACTTAATGCACGAATCTCAAAAACTAGATGAGATCCACCTGAAGGATTCTAAGCAATACTTTGAATCCCAACAGGATAACGAAGGTTACGTAAGTTTGCGCTACACAATTGGTAATAGTGCAGATGGTGACGCTATGCCTTGCGGTAAGCATGTAAAGGGTGCCGCCGAAGTATCAATAGATCCTACAGTGAATCAGGTTGCGGGCTCCCAAGCCAAAGGTGGTGAAGGTGCATTGAAATTTGATGTTGAAGGTAAAGCCAGAGTTAACACTAAGCTAAACTTATTCTCAGACAAATCCCCTGAACAAGAGCATGATGTTACCTTTTGGTGGTCTTTCGTTAAGCCTAACGGCTCCTTTGAGAAAATCCCGGATTCAGAGATAACGTTTAAGGTTAAAGGGGGTTCTCATCTACAGCCTAACATGCCTGAGTTTACAGTTGATGTTGAGAAAGGTACACGACTTGCTCTAAGAGCTAATAGTGATGTGCCTGATGGCGCTTACATTGAGAGCATGGCTATTTCTAAACCTTCTGTAACGGTTAAAGTTAATTTAGAAAGCCTTAGTGATTCAAGTTATGAGGATTCATGGTCTGATATTGATCTGAGTCAGTTTGATAATGTCTACCCGTCCATGCTAACGGCAATCAAAGACTTTATTAACGCCAGCTCTATAACTTTTAATATGGACATCCCCGACACCGATCATTTGGTTGTGTTGGGAGCGATCAAAGAGCTACCGGATTTATCCGTTAGACCAGTAGCAAAACTCGATTGGTCATATAGCAACACGGACAAAACTTTAAAAGTTTCATTTGGTGAAACTGTAGGAATTGGAAGAGTAACAATAGGAGTATTTAGATAATGATTAAACGTGCAACACATCCACAAAATGAACCGCTCAGCACTTGGTCGGTGACATTGCCAGAGGGGGCGGTTAAAGGTCGCCCGTTGGCTGCATATTCAGAGAATGGAAATTCGATGGAGTGGGATAGCTGGCGCTTGGTTGATGGAGTCTTACAAGTTGATTTTGGCATTGACCCGGTGATCGGTTCCCTTGAATGGGAATATCAGGTCGAAGGTGAAGATCCTGTAATTTTAGAGGGTAACGGCGGCGTGATTAATATCCACGTTACTCAAAATAACTCCCCGCGAGCTTAACCCCGTTGCTTTCACTGATGCAACGGAGGTAATCGCAACGGGGGATCATGTTTTTGTTTACAGGGGTGACAAGCTCATCCCTATGTTTAACCCGCCCGATTATGTGGGCGACAATAAAGTTTTCAGGTTTGAAAATCCTGAAAGTGGTGTAATCATATAGGAGATCTCTATTATGCCTTTAAATCAAGTAATCAATACAAGAGCAACGGACCTAGAAAGCAAAGGTAAACTGTTAAACATTGCAGAGGCTACGCTTGCCAATGCTGCTAGTTTGTCAGCTCATCCAGTGCGGAAAAATGAGTTTGATATTGAAGTTGCGCGTTTAGATGACGCTATCGCTTCAGCTCATTCATTGACGGCTTATGTTGATACGACAAACTTAACGCTTGCCGATGCTCTTGCTGATGGCGCGTTTGATACAGATCACTGGACGTTTGAAAGCACTGAATTGCGCGTTGGTGATATGCTTATCCTTGACGCAGCAACAGAGCAAGATTCTGATCGCGCTTGGCTAATGATTGCCGCAAATGGCGATGCTGGCGACTTCAAAGCGCTTGGCTCTGATATTGATACGGCCATTGCTTCAGCGGTTAACACGGCAGTTTCTAACCTAACAGGCGATGCAACAACGTTCACCAATCTTGGCCTTGTTGAAGATGAGCTAGAAAGTTTATCGACAGCGGTTAGCGGCAAAGCGGAAACTAAAGAATATTCGGTTTCTTGGGGCGCTGCTGATGGCGAAGGTATTTCAACAGCTACGATTGATACAAGCTCAGATTTCGGTACTAAATCCGTTTCTGTTCGAGTTCTAAAAGATCTAGGTGATGGATACTTTGAGCACATTTCAACGTCTACGCTCGAAGTAGCTTCAAACGCTGCATCTGTTCGATTGCGTACTGATTCAGCTTCCATCATTTCCGCTACGCTAGTTGTAGAGGTTACTGGCATTCCTGTAGTATAAAATAAAAAGGGGGCCACAATCGGCCCCCTCTCTATTTGCTTCCTATCCCGCGCTTGAATGGGATTCTTATCGCCTCTTGGAATCTGTGAGGCGTGAACAATACAAACACACTCCCAAAGTTAGCCCCGGTTTTCTTTGTAACCCCATCAATCTCATAGAACTGATAACGGCCATCAGGCTCATAAATCGCTGTAGCAAACGGTGTAACGTGTTTTCTCCACCATGTGGTTAATGGTTCGTATGGTAGCAACATCATTCCACCACGCCCCGCAGCGGTCTGAATTTGGGCCCGTTTTATAAACTCTATCTTTAAATCAAAAGGCGGATTGCACCACCAATCATGATCCCAATCGCACTGAAGCGCGTCAAAGCCTACTATCTTTTTGTCGCTATGCTTTCTTATGATGTCTAGGCTAGGTTGTGAGTTTAGCCATTCAGGAGACACGTAAAAGCGGTTAACCTTTGCCGTTTGAGGCTCGGCACAAACATCAATTGAAAACGCTCTACCGTAAAGGGCTAGAGCATCAGCAAAGCAGTTATCAGCGGTAGCCCATCGGTTTTTTGCTCCGTCTGCCGTCTTACTTTCGATCAGTATTGCCATTTTTACGCCCTCTAAAGCCTTCAATTAATAAAACAGGTTGACCATCAAAGAAAACAATACGAGCCTTATCCCCGGCGGCTACTGCCTTTCGCAACGTCCCGCGAGTGTTCCCGGTTCGACGGCTAAACTCTGCAAAGTTGTAACGGCAATCTTTATACATATCTTCAGCCGTGTAGACCTTCTCCCAATCCTTGGTGTTATTCCAAATGATCTCATAAAACTTGTTTTGAAGATCTTCTACGTCATCGCCTTTTTCGACGGCCATCGCTAAGCGCATAGCCAAATCATCAACTGTTTTGTGTTCCATGCTATTTCTCCGTAATGGATAAGATGAAGTCATTATGAACACTTTGAAGTCAAAATAAAGTGATTGAGCTCACATTTTTAAAAGTCTAATATTGTGATCGTCGTCACTTACTTTTTTTATCTTTGTCTCTATGATGAGATTACATTTCAATCAATAGCGAGAAAGACAAGATGAAAAACTTAATGTATAAGCACAAGTTAACAGGTGATGACGTTATGAAGTACAACAAACACAGAACTAAACGAAGCCTTTTAACTCCTGGGGATATTGTCCTAATGTCAGTCGGGGCGGTTATTTTGCTAAGTATGATTGCGGGGCTTTTGTTTGACGTACACTTATTTTAACTAAGGATAGATCATGAATGCAGTAACCCAACTCCACACGCCAACAGGATTAGAGCGGATTAAATCGGCGCTAGTTTCCTTCGAAGAATACACAGAGATCCACAGCGTGGAAAATAACGCTCTGTTCATGGGACTAAAGGCTCTTGAGTATTATCTAGAAGGTGGAAGCGAGCTAACACGCAAAGAGTTGAACGACATCAGGCAAAACGCACTGCATGAGGCCAAAGTAGAGCATCGCTTTGCTAAGCAATGTTGTGATATAAGCAGCGAGGGCGCAAACCTAACAGCGGTTGAGTGTGCGGCCGATATTCTAGAAGCAATAGAATCAATGGAGATCAGTTGATGGCTGAAGCGAATATTTTTAGCGGCTCCGGGGTTATGGCTATCGAGCCAAGCATTCAAGCCCTGATAAAAGATCGTAAACTTGTGAAAGTAGAAATGTATGGCAAGGACCTAACCTTCTGCGTCCTAGAACTAACCAATGGCGCGGTTATTAGTGGGCGACCTTGCATCAGTGAAGCCGGGCAACATTCGGAAGCGTTGATCCAAGCTATAGCGACAAACAATGCAATAGCTGATGTGAGCTTACTTGAAGGCTACCGGGAAGAGGTAGATCGCAATAAAAAATAGACTTTCACTAAGCCCCTTCGGGGGTTTTTTTATACCCTCATTTTAAAAGTGTGACGCACTTCACAGCAAACAGTTTACTGAACAACAATAATGAAAAAAATCAAACGGAGAAAGAAAATGAACCCAACAGAAAAGCAAAAGTTTATTCAGCGCCAACAGCTACCGCTTCAAGCAAAAATAGAAATGACAAAGAATCGAATCAAGGCTTGGTATGAGCACTGGGAAAATCACGATGAAGAAAACCTAATTGATCTAGATTGCCCTGTCTATGAGGCTTTATCAGGAGGAAAGGACAGTCAGGTTTTAGGTCATATAATTTGGAGTATGGGCGGGAAATATCGAAATATTCCAATGGTGTTTTCAAATACCGGGCTTGAGATGCCTGAGATTGTTAAACATGTTCGACAGTATCTTAAAAAGGAGCTTGGCTGGAATATTATCGAGATCAGACCAAAGAAAACATATCAGCAAGTTTGGCAAGAGGAAGGGATTCCCATTGTAAGTAAAAAAGTAGCCAGACAGATAAGAACGCTTAAAGCCGGGCCAACAGGAAACGGTGATACTTACAAACTTTACAATGAAGGAATAACTTCACAAGGATATAGCGCTCCAAACTGGAAAATACCTGAAAAGTGGCGTCACCTTGTCGATAATCCAGAGATCAAGACAACTGAGAAATGTTGTGATTATTTAAAGAAACACCCAATCAGAGACTTTGAAAAGAGTAGCGGCCTTAAAGGTAGAGGCATTACTGGCATGATGGCCGATGAGGGCGGTTATCGTTCTGGCATGACCAAGTGTAATGTGTTTGAAGGTAAAACAACTCGCTCATCTCCAATGCTGTTCTGGACGGAGGCGGATATTTGGGAATACATCGAAACTTACGACGTTAAAATATGTGAAGTTTACTACGGCCGTGTTTATGACGAATCAGGCGAAATGATTGCTTGTAACGCTCCATCTTCTGAGCTTCCAAATGTTAACGATTCATTTGTTTTAGATTTGGAAATATCACGCTGTGAGGGGGTTGATAGTGGCTATCTTCCAGATGCGGGTTCATGGGTTGAGTTTGTTGATAACAACGCTTATGAAAAGCCAAAATACTTTTATATATCCGGCGAAAAGAGAACGGGCTGCATGTTCTGCGCTTTTGGCGCTCATCTAGAAAAAGGATCTAACCGCTTCCAGCGCATGAGCATTAGCCACCCAAGACAACACGCCATCATCATGGACAGGATCGGGATGCGAAAGCCTCTTGAGCTTATCAATGTAAAAGTCACTTTTGACGATTAACGTGAACCCCATCACAAACGCCCGGGGCATCTCCGGGCATAATAACCACATCAACAACAATTAAGGGGTTCATATGAATTTCGAATCAGTAGCCAACGCTCAACTCAAGATAGTTAAGCAGGGTTTAGCGGTTCATTCCAATATGTCGCCGTTATTCGGTGGCTATGGCTCTGTAACTTTATTCGCTGGCGATGTAATGAAGCAGAGTATGTTTGATTACCGCGAGCGCCACCAAATAGAGCTACTAGCTCATCATGGCTTCATGCCAGTACACAGCCACTACCAGCCAGTAAGAGCGCCGAAGAATGTTTAAAAAGATCATGCGGTCATTTCTGGCCGCTCTATCACTATTGATCATCTACTTGATCATGTTTGTGGCCTTTGTATGGGTCACTGTTAAATGTGTCGCCACCGGGCGCACGTTTCAACTAGATATAACTTACAAAACGCTTGCTGAAGTTATGGAGGCTGTTGAGTTGGATCTGGCTGATTACGTTAAAACCGGGGAACTTGGCGATAGAACGAAAGTAAATTAGGAGAAATATGAGTAAATATATCACTTTGCCGGGTTTGCCTTTGGGCGTTGGTTATTCTCACTGCGTGGTTACTGAGCCAAGCCAAGAGCAACAGGATCGCGGTTATTCGTTTGGGGAGGTGCTTTGCAGTTGCCCGGATGAGGAAAAGGCCCTTCAGATAACTAGCGCCTTGAATGCTGTAGGCGCTCGAAATATAGAAATGAAAATATCCGTTACTGATATTGAATCGTTTCGTGGTCTGGTTAACGCCTTGGCCGATAACGTTGATCAACTTCCCGGGCCTGTAGTTGAAAAGCTAAATGAAATTCTAGCGGAGGGCTACTGATGAGCGTTGAAGTTGCTGAGATACTATCAGACGCTATAACTGATGGAGCTGTATATATAGCGTTTGGGATCTTTTTCGGTCTGCTCTTTACTAAATAATGTGAACCCGGTCACAGCATGGCCGGGTTTTTTAATGCACAATACAAACTCATTCAACAACGGAGTAAAAACGATGTCCATAGAACACAACCTTAAATTCGCGGTACAAGATTACGAATGGAATCGAGATAGCTTGAACCAATTAGCCACGCTTTTAATTGAGTGCAAAGGACGATTGGTAGAGCTATCGCATAACCCTGTAGGCGGCAATCTTCGCGATGTATCGCTAACCATTAAGACAGGTAACGATGACGCATACAAACCCGGCGACAAGTGTTATTTGGTTACTGGTACAGAGCTACTATTTATCGCCTATCATCCTCATCATCCTTGCGCGGTTGTTGAAGGTGCCGAGGGTATCTTTGTGACTCCATTCGATAACCTGTTTACAGCTGAAGAGTACAAAGAGAAACAATGCTTATCAATTGCCAACGATGCGGCTGAATTGCTTTTTGGTGTTGGTATTGATGAGTGTCGCCCTGATGTTAAATCGACAATCATCAGCATGGTTGAGGCTGGCTTTGAACGCAAAGAAAAGGCGGAGTAATGCTGATATACGTTCTAATCCTATGCGCTCTATCCTTTGCCTATCTGATGATAGGTTTAGGGTTCGCGCTGGCCTCTTGGCTTCAGGCCGCTGAAATTGAAGTCAATGAAACGGGCTCTTATAGCTTTGATTGGTCAACCGCTCTATGGTTTACCATTGCATGGCCCGTAATCGCTGTTTACTGCTACCGTACTGAAGTAAGCAAAACAATCAAACCCCTAGATTTAAGTAAGTTTAAGAAGGATAAAAAATAATGGTTGGTATCTACAAAGTATCTCGCGTATTTCATGAAATCAAATTCGTTGAAATCAAAGTTCCACTACGTGAAGATGATCTACCCGCTGATTATCCGGGCATTGATGGCGATAGCTGGAAGATTCGTTTTGATATTGAAACGGGCCAAATTATCGACTTTCCCGGCTACCCTGAAGCTATTGAGACTTGTATTAAAGCGTGTGACGCTGGCGTGTATGAGTTCCTAGATGAACAGGGAACTTGTTGGGGCGCTATTGAAGAAGATTATGTTCCCGGCTTCTTTCCCGGCAGTCATTGCGGTGATTACATCGAATTCAATATTAACGAAAGCGGCGTGATCACCAACTGGCGCACACCTGATGATGATGAGCTAGAAGGTTTAGACAGCTAATCAAACCAAAAAGCCCCGGCAGTGTCCGGGGTTTCTTTTTATGTGAACCACATCACAGTATTTCCCCGGGCGCTGATGCACAATAACAGCATCAACCAATTTGGAGTAATCGCCATGACAAAACGAAAAGTAAATACAGTCCACTTTCGAGTGGAGGGAAAATTCATTGTAGAAACATTTAGAGATATAGCGGTATGGGAAAGTTGGAAAAACGCCCTGAACGGCTTAACTGAATCATTTTCTGGAATGACAATTGATATAGCTATTGGGTTGCTTCGCGGTGACTACACTCTTTCAGGTTGGGATAGTGATATTGCGCTCGAAGAAGAAAAGCCAGAAGTAAAAAAAGAATTAAGTGATAATTATGCAACTTCTTACGGCGATGTCTTATTGTCTGATGGTTCATACTGGAAGCCAAAATATATTTTAAACCCTTCTAAAATGGCTTATGAATTCGCTAACGATGAATTTCATGGCTCAACTCTTCAATATGGAATCAACGCTTCAGATCTTGAGATTGCTATGTTTTGGTTTGAGGATGCGAACAAATACCACATAACAAGCCATACAACAAAAGAGCGCGGAAATAAATATCTAGTGCTTTGGGAAAGATCTGGAAAGATGCCCCCGTTTTGGCTGTCAGACGAGAAAGATCCAGATCTAATAATTGAAAACCTAAGAATTTCAAATCGACTATCTAGCCTTATAGTTTTGGATGAGGAAGATGGAAGAGATCGACTTGTTGGAAGATATGAGAGCAACTACGACAATGTTGGTTTAAACATCACGGCCACTGAAAGCCTAGAAAAAGCAGCAAAAAGGGAAGCTCAAACGGCTAGAGAAAGAGCTTTTGAAATATCAATTCTCCGAAAAAAGATTTGGGAGCAAAACGGCGATGATGATTTTGTGATACTTAACGACTTTTACAAAGTACCACGAAAACCACTTGCTAAATGGGCCCTATCTAGAAGCAAGGCTAGACACTTAGCAAAATGGGACAATATAAGCGGAACGGGCTGGAAAATGTATGGAGACGATCCAAGCCATACAGATTGGGTTATTGGTGCAGGTATAGATCCGGCGACAATATACGACGAAAATGAAAAGCTAAATGAAGCGGCGTACTCATGGAGAAGTGAGTTTTTATCAAAAATGACAAATCAGGATCTTGATGTGCTGGTTTCCGTTCGCAATAGCATTTGCAAAGCTGAAGCTCAACACGTAAACACTCACGATAAAGTCATGAGCGATATAGTTATTATTCCAGATTGTTCAACCAAGTGGATCAACATCGCTAAACAAGTTGGCAAGCGTGGAGGCGTTATCATTGCGGAAACTGGCGGGAAGCTTAGCCACTTAGTAATGAATGGTGATGATTACGGAATTACACTGGCCGTAATGCCAAACGCTCTAACAATAATCCCTGATGGAAAGTCGATCATAGTAGAGCCATCAGAAGGAAAGTTAAAATTCCCCGACAGAACGCCGCAGGAAATAATGTCAGAGGCAATAATTAGAAGCGGCGGCAATTTATTGTGATGGCAATCACATAATTTTATTTGCTGGTTAGGCATAATCACTTAACCAGCAAATCAGGAGTAAAACCATGAACGATCAACAGATTATCGAAAACCTAACAGAGAAGCTTGAAGAGGCTCAGGCTGAAATTCTGGCTCTTAAAAACGGCGCTTCAATCGACAGCTTTATTAACAATATCAAAGACTTAGCAGCAAAGGCCAAAGAGAGCGGTGATGTAACAATTCACCTTCATCTTGCTTTCTGCCTGCGTATGGCTGAAGAGTTTAAATCAATCAACCAAGGGAAGAAGTAGCGATGATTATCAGCGGCAATGAGTGTTTAGATAACAAAAAAGGATTTTGCGTTTATGTTGGTCGCGCAAAACGTAATGGAGATATTATCTACGTTGGAACAACAATGCAGCGTCCATCAGATCGATTTCGCTGGCATCGTCACAACGGCAAGGATTTAATTTTTGAGGCTTTGGAATACTTCGACAGCGCCGATCAAATGCTGAAGAAAGAGAAAGAGCTAATCATCAAGAAAAAGCCAAAGCTCAATAAGCGCATCAAGCAAAACGACAATAGAAAAAAATCTAAAGCAGAGATTGAAGCCAGAAAAGGAGATAAACAATGGTGTCAATGCTGCCTTAGACGCAGAGTTAATAAAGGTTACACAAAGTGCTACTACTGCTCATAATCGGAGAATCACAATGAAAAAGAACGTATTTACAGACGGCAACGGCTCAAACTTAATTATGGTTGAAGGGATGGGGGCCTATGCGCCAGTGCATGAGCTTGATGAAGCCAAGCGCGAGATTGAATACTTGCTAGAAGTGCAAGCCGCAGCGGTTGAGCTGCTAACGTCTCTTGATAATGTTCCATCATACCGGGAGCGTTTGAAAGGTTTGGATCGCCCTACTGACTTCGCCATTGAACAAGCCAAAGGTGATGAGCTATCACGCTTCCACACCATCAACAAACGGGCCAAGACGTTTTTATACATGCTCGAAAACGGCTTAGGTGCTGAAGATATGAAAGGCGGAAATCGTGAGGATGTGGAATGATTGATTTAAATGAAGTTTGGCCCGTTGGCCGTTTAACTGATGTCCAGATTCGAATCAAAAAAGAGGGCGGCGGTATTGCCCTGATTGGAGCCCTAAACGATCATCAAGATGGATTTGATGAGTTTTTTGATAAGATTGAAATTGTTCGCGTTGGCTTTCAATCAAAAATGGAAGGTGGAAGCGGTTGCGAAAAGCATGTGTTTCAAGATCTTTTGTCTGATGTTCAAGCTTATAAATCCGGCGATCTTTACGCTCTTGATCGCATGGAACAAAAACTTTTATCTCAAGTGAAAGATAGTATTGGGGGTTAGATGAACAATCTTTGTTTTGACGGCATAAAGCTCAAATACAAGCAACCGCCAGCAATAGCGATGATGCGAGGGGTATGGTTTGAAGTATCAAGCGAGGGCTTTGTGTTTCGATATCTTGCTTATGATGGGATTATATGGATCCTAGGCCAACAAGGGGGTTAGATGAGCTTTTATATCCCAACATGGCTACTGTGGACGGCTGGCGTAGTCATTGGAATACCGTTAGCCGGGTTTATCTGCCTATGTGCTTACATTGGCTATCTATACTTGACCAACAAATAAAAGGGGCCCGTTTGGGCCCTTTCTTATAGTATCGACTTCCAATCAACTGAACCGACATCGATCAACATATCAAACACGGCATCGAACCACGTATCAAGAATATCATCATTCTTGTGTGAGTCATCGGCGCTAAATGCTGCCGCCTCTGCTAATGCAGTGATCACCCAATCGGTTTTTCCTACTACGTCACCAATGTTATTAACGACAAGATCAAGCTTGTTCCCATCTTCATCATGTAAGGCCGGGATTAATACGTTACCCGGTTTAAAGTGTGGGATGCAGTCTTTACAACGAACAAGTTTATTTTGGTCTGCTCCCCTTGGGATTTCCTTCACCGGGATCTTGTTGCGTTTCTTGAGCGTAGTGATCAAACCTTGCCCGGCTTGCTTATCCTCAATAGCCATATAGCGGAGATTGGCCGGATATTTATGGGTCCAAGGCTTCCAACGGTTCCAAACTTCCTCCGCTTTCTGCAATAGATCTTCGGGGTCCCACTTTCCCCGCTCAACGTCGATGATATAGAGCTTGCCATCCTTGCCTAGTCCGGCATGAGTGAACACGGTAAAGTCATTATGATCGTTTACCTTCCCGGAGTTAGTATCCACGTAAACTGCTCGCCACTGCATAACAGGGAGCTGTGTATAGGTCGGGAACCAATCCGAATCAATCAGGCCACCGCTTAATGCTTTCGGGTTCTGCATGTACTGAGAAAGAAACGTGTATTCGTCTCTCTCCCATAGTGCGATCAAGTCGTGTACGGATTCCATTTCCGGCCAATACGACCAATAACGAACACCGCCTTTTACGACTGAATCAGAATCTTTAATTGCGTTCCAGCATTCCTCCCGCCATTCAGGAGAAAGAGAGGCTAGATATTCCTCACTGATTAGGGCCGGAACTACAACGTGATGGAAGTCGATACCCATCCCGCCGGAGAGCATGAACCCGGTAGCGTCATCAACGTGTAAGCGCTGTTGGATGGATAGAAACGGAGTAGGATGATCTTGAGACTTATCACCACGGCGCGAGCGGATTGTGTTAACCAGTTTACGGTTAGCTGATTCGCGCTTTGTTTCGGAAAACATATCCTCGGGTTTGTTGTAGTCGTCCAGTCCAACATGCCCGGTATAGTCCCAACCAGTATAACCACCACGGCCACCCGTAATCTGACCACCAGCGGCGCGGGATACCGTTTCACCTACAACCTTTCCCTTTAGGTTTACGACTTGCCATTCTTCAGCTTGGTTAGCGCCAAACGTACACGGCCAAAGTTCTTGATATTCCTTAGATGAAATAATATCCCTTGTTCTGCGTGAGTTACGCTTTACAAGAGTGTCAGCAAAGGAAATGTTAAGATTTCTAAAACGTCGAAGCTTGCCACATTGGACAAGCGTATTTGTGTAAGCTGGCAAATGGATACTAAAAAACTCAGTCTTAGTACCGCCCGGAGGAATGTTGATGATCATAGAGCCGGGCTTTAGTTCGCCCTTCAATAGCTGCTCTGTTTTGTGGGCCATTAGTTTATGGTGCCAGTTAACCATAAGCTTTTGCCCCTGAAGGATCTCAAACCATATACGGGTAAAGTTTAGAAACGACTTCTCAGATTTGGATTTGATATAAACCCGCTCTAAAAAGTCTAACTCTTCCCATTCAATAACAGGATCATCAATCGAGCTCATCAAACTTACTCTCTATAGCTGCTTGAGCCTTAGCGTAGTCCTCCGGCGTATATTGAACCGTTCCAATAGTTCCGCTGTGCTCTGTCTTAGTAGGTGCATTCCATCCCATCATTTCTGCAAGCTGTTTGGCTGCTTGTTGCTTGCTGGCCGTCTTGAACTTCAAACCGAATTTACCGCTGGCAACCTCTTCGATTGTTTGAGCGGCTTGAGGGGTTAGATCTTTGCTGCCTTTCAACTTCCAATAAGACTGTTTTATTTCTTCGCCCGTTTCCGGGTCTTCGCCTAGGCTTCTCTCATCGAATTCTGCGATGTCTGTGATTTTAGTCCTAATAACACACGTTAAGTATTCTAAAACCTCTTCACGGCTCGCTATGGTGTTCTCAGCGGCTTTTTCTGCTCTAGGTTTGCGAACAGAATCAATAAAGGCTTTAACCTTAGCAGTTCTTAGCAATTTGTTTGCACTGACATCAGCGGCGTTATCTGTTTTAGGCTTATATCCTGCGTCAATGTACGCCTGTCGTTCTGTTTTACCCTCAATGATACCTAGTGCAAATTTTTGCTGTCTCGCGTTTAGAGCGTCATACAGGGCTTTTTGTTCTTCTGTTAATTTGGCTCCGTCCATTTGTCACCCCCTATCACATAAATGGTAGTTTACGAAGGTAGACCATTAAGAGAGTAGCGCCAACGACAATCCAAGGGCCCCACTTCTGAATAAATGTAAAATTCTGGTCTGTTCTGAATGTGTTTTTCATTACCATATCGCGCACTTTATAGAATGATGTTTCGAGCTTTTCCACTCTCCCGGCGATACGGTTATTAAATTCTTGCTGCCTATCTTCACGCTCTTGTAAGCGTATATCGCGCTCAATGAGTTTATTCACTGACTCGGTAAGCGTAGACACGGAATCAGCAACGTTTTTAACACTGGTTGCCATTTCGTGCATTTGCTTATCTTGGTTATCTAGACGGTTTTTAATTTCGTCCATATCTGGAATCTCTTCTAGTGCCATCCGTAGGAGCCCTTTGAAATAGTGGTGTTTTCTTTATTATACGATTTGGGACCATAGGAAGCAAAAAGCCCCGCACTAGGCGAGGCTTGATAACTTATTGTTTTGGCTTGTTACTCTTCGGGAGCATTCATACCCGCTTCATGTGCGAACATCATTTTCAGGTTAGGCACTTCACGACTGAAGCGATTAAAGAAGAATTCGTGATACTGCTCTTTGGTTGCTGTCTCTGCCACTTCGAAAGCATCAGACTCAACAACGAATAGGATATTGTTTTGAGCCACTACGTAAGCGGGGATATCAGAGTTTTTCTGATATGTCACATCGACAATAACAGCCGGGGAGCCAACCGCTAGAATCATACCTTCTTCACGCTCTGGTAACTGTAGTAGAGCTTGGTATTCGTGTTCGTTTACGATTACTGAAGCTGCTTTGATGATTACCGCCGTACCTTTTTTGATAACGTTCATGTTATTCACTCTCTATGATTGATTGAAGTTGTACCCCTGTTGGGGTTTGCCAGTTTAGAATCTTACCCGTTTCAAGGTCAATATCTAAATGAACTGTTTCTTTGTCTTGCTGGCCGATAAAGGCCGGGATAGGCCCAAGGGCATCATATACGGTTAGGCCCTCTTCGCTAATTGGTTTAATGCCGATAACGGTATCCTTTGGAATTTCCAAGCTTAGGGTTTTAACCGTTACCGTTTGAACTGTTTCAAGTGTGATAGCCATGCTACCCCCTTATAGATTTACTGTTACGTGTGGAACTTTACCAGACATCAGCGCATCAGCTAGATTTGTCGCCGTGGATTCAACCATGCCGCCACTCATAAGATGTTGAATTATATCACGTTTCACCTCATTTTTGCGCGCTTCATCGCTTTCTTTTTTCGCTTTCGCTAGGTTTTCACGGCGGTCTTTCTCTTCCTGTTCGCGCTTCGCTTTTTCTTCAGCTTCACGCTTGGCCGCTTCTTCTTTCTGGCGTTGGTTGAACTCTTCTTGCTGCTTGTCGAACTCGGCTTGTTTTGCTTCTTGCTCTTTGGTTTGAGCTAGTAGGGTTTCAAGTTGAGAGATAACGCCAGTGCGAATTGCTTCAGCTTCAGGGCGAGACTCACCAAATTGATCCATATCAAAGTTATTAACGCCTTGGATTGTAGCCTCAATCTCTGATGATGTTTTACCAAATGCCGCGCTAGGTGCATTGCGTAAGCGAGAAAGTAAACCGTCGATTTTCTGGCGGCGCTCTTGCTCTTGACGAATGCGCTTGTTTTCCGCTTCCATCGCTTCAGCGTGTTTAGCCTGTTGGACCATTGTTTCTAGTTGGCCGATAGCCGTTTGTTTGGCTGTGATAGCATCAACAGCGAGATCACCGAATTTTTCAGAATCAATATCTAGTGTGCGTAGCTGTTGTAACTCTAATTCAATTGCTTCAGATGAGAAGCCAATTAGAGCGCTAGGTTTATTCTGAATGCTTGAGATTTCATTTTGAAGAGCGAGAAGGGCCTCGCGTTGTTCGCGTTCCTTTTTCTCTTTGGCTGCTTTCTTCTCGGCTTCCTTTTCTTTGATTGGATCATCGAACTTGGCGAACAGAGTTTTGATCTCTGCGTCAATGCGATTGTATTCGCTATCAATCAAACGGCCACGCTCTAAAACAGGGGCTTTAATTTTTGTCTTTAGGTCTTTCAGGTTTAGGTACGCATCGCGCAATTCTTTGCGTGAAGCCTTGGCCGCTTCCATGCCCTTAGTGGTGCTAACGTCAACGATAATAGAATCGTACTTTTCTTTGAACTCTGTTAACTGAGTCTCAAAAGGTGTATACTCTGGAACTAGAACAGTTGATTTGGTTTGGTCGCTAGATTTAATTTCTTCGTTCATTGTGATTACTCTCTGATAGGTTGTAGTGTTAAAGGGCTCCGTTATGGGGCCCTTTGTTTTATATGCAGTTTAGGGAGTTTCCCGGCCAACGTCTGTGACCGGGTTCACAATTTAGCAATCAATAGAGCCTAAGAACGTTGTTACCTTCGTTTCTTCCAGCTTACCAATCAGAATATCTTTGAATTCTTCGGCCATTTCTTCCTGTACCGCTTCAAATTGCTTAATGCGTACAGACAGAGCCAAATCATCACCGCGAGTAATCGCACTAAAGCGCAACTCAAAAGAGCGAGAGCCCAAGCCGTTGTAAGGTACACACTCAAAGCGGAATCCCGCTGGCGTTGAAACTTGGCTTGACACATCCATGCTTTCTAGAGCTGAAGCAGAGTAACCAAGATCTTGAACGTTCGAATTCAATTCACGGCTAGATTTCACGGTCATAGCGCGGATACCTTGAGCGGCCAACTCAGTGTTAATTACTTCACCATCTTTATCGAATGCAACGATGTACTCTTTGTAATCTTCGATGAACTCAGCTAGTTGCTTCTGGCTTAGTCGCTCTTCGTGAATGTTGCACAACGCTTTGAATAGTGCCGTTGGTTTAAGCTGAACACGCGCCGTATGTTCACAATGAAGCGGCTGATCTACTGTACCCAAGTCAATAACGGTTTTAGCTGTCATTGAATCAGCGTTAACAAAGCACTCTGCATTTTCGCGATCATACTTCTTGCAGTATTCAACAAAGTCATCAATCGACTGTGTAGCCATGTTAGCGCGGAAGCGGTTGCGATGTTCCATGTACGACTCAAGGCTTTTCATTGACATTGAATCAGGGATAACGGCAAGCGGCGCATCTGCGTGATCCATTTGCTTCATGATTGCCGGGATGTTTGCAGATTCTTGAACGTGTTGGATTGCTTCTTTAGTCATAGACATAATATTTTCTCACTCAATTACTTGTTAAATTTACGGATGTTGTTGCGTTTTGCGGCTGCACGTTTTAGAGCGGCCGCGCCTGAAGGTTTGCGCGTGAATTTGCGGCCACCTTTACGATTAGACGTATCGTTATAAAATTCTACGTCTGTGTTTGGCGCTTGGTAGCTAGGCATTGAAGCCAAGCTAAGCGCGTACAATACTTTTGCAGCAATAGACATTACTTGCGTTCCTCTTTAAGTGAGAATCCCATTTCAGTCTGACCGTTGACTGACTTTTCAGGGGTTAGGCTTAACACGCCGCCAAAGTTAACAAACAACGGTGTTTCTGTTGTATCTTCTTCGGTACGCTTACCGCGAGCTGTCGGCTTGGTCGATTTAATTTTGTGGCTCAAAACAATCTGACTTGAATCACCGATACGTTTTAGATCCAATTCGATGATCACCTTACCCGAGTTTGAAGCCGTTTCATCAACGACAACAGCTAGAGCCGTTTCAGCCAATTCAAGGCCAAGCTTGCGCTGGAAAACTCCGCCGTCTAGAACTGGTAAAACAGTTTGGAAGTTTTCGTATTTCTTGTTTTGCAGATTTTTTTCTTTCTCTGACATTTTGATTTCCTTACTTCAGGTTGTTAGCTAGGGTTTGCGTTAACTCGAAAACTTGAGTGTTTACAACACGCTCAATATCTTCGTCTGATACTTCGCCAGTTACAACGCCTGTAGACAAAAATTTTACTGGCTTAATTTGATCTGATGGCGTTTCATCAGCGGCATCAATCACTTTAACTTCGATTAAGATTTTTTTCATGACGGCTTCCTCTTGGTTGGCCCGTTGTTGGTGTAGGTGTAATGTACCCAATTCCCCGGGCCGTTTCTGTGAAGGCCGTCACAATTTTTTATTTTATTAAAATAATTTCCATATTAATTAGTTTTCGCCAGGTGCGAATCATAGCCCGGCGGTTAAAAAACTCGGGATCGTCCTTGTACATATCTGATTTAATCCGGCCGTCGATAGCGTCATGACAGGATGAACAGCCAAACGCCGCGCTAATATCATCGCTCTTGGTTGCCATTCCGTTTGATTCGTCGGGAAGATGACAAAGCACTGTTGTTTCGCTGTTGTAGTTACAAACGCCCGGAATGTTAAAAGTACACTCTTGGCCGCGAGCGGCATCCCGGATTTTTTGACTGATGATTTTAGGTTGTTTAAGCATCTCGATGTCCCTTAAAACTCTATCTCAAAGCTAAGCGTTACAGCGTTACCAAACAATCCAACGGTTGGCTTTGCGTATGGAGTATTAACCTGAACATACGGAGCGACAAAGGGAACAACGCCGCCCACGTAAACAGGCACTTGATCCTTTTCATAGCCGATAGCCGCGCCAGCAAGTAAGCCAACGTTAACCCATTCGGTTTCATACTCGAACTTTTTGCCAGCGATGAAGGTTAGATCTTCATATGAATTTTCATAGATCCCGGCGATGTAGGTATCTTGTTCTAGCATGATGCCCGGGTTTACTTCGTTGAATTCGCCGCCGCTGATGTGCTGGCTTAGTGCGATTAGGTGTAGTGATGTAATCATTTTAGTTTCCCATCCCTAGTAGTTGGTTTACTGCCGTTTGTGCTTCGGCTTCGCTGTTGAATTTTCTCGAAAGAATGTAACGCCACACGACAGAGAAAGCCTTTCGATAGAATTCATTAAATTGATGTTGATCCATAGCGTTGAAGTTAATCGACTTCACGCGCTTTTCCATGCCCTCGGGAGTCATAACAAGATCATAATATCCGGCTTTTCGCTTAACCCAATTATGAAGCTCCTGTATCGACTTCTCAGGCGGCTCTATTCTTTGTTGGCGTGATTGCCTTGTATCTTCCAAGAAAGCTTTAAAAACGCCCTTCATGGCCTCAGAATCGGCATTGTTTGACTCTATCCACGTTATCACGTTGTTCAAAACCTGCTTTTCTGCCGGGGAAATCAAACCGCCTTTAGGCTCCCAATAATCCATAGCGAGCTTTAACAGCCCTCCCCAATATAATTTGTGATGTCTTAGTGATCGCGGAGTCCATTGGGTAAACTCGCACTTTACCGGGCTACCAACAGCGTAGTTTTGGCAAACTTCAATATCTGCCTCCGTTGCTGGCGTCCATTTCTCAGGCCCGATTTTGATCATTACGATTTCTTTACTCATTTTTGATCCTAACAATCGGCTTAACTTTTCGATTGGCTGGCATGTTTACCCAAGGCCCTTGGGGATGCTGGCCGCAAACAATTTCGTATTTATTCGGGTTCGTTGGGTTCTTTGGCCTGATGAGACTTACCCACTTTTTACCCTTCCACCAAAACAATGAGCCGTGTGGGGTATCCTTGAGCTTAACCATTGCCTTTTGCCCCCTTGACCCGGTTCAATATCCGCTGAGCAATAGCGCGGGATTCTTCGGTTTCGTTCTGCTCCATCTGGATATGAACATTGCTTTTGGTCGAATGCTTAGAAAGCATCTTAACGTTTCGATCTGGTAGAGATCCTTCATTGAATCGCTTTGTGTATTTGTCCAACGCTTTCCGGTGAAGCTTTCTAGCGGCTTCATCGCTTAACTGTGTTCGACATCTGTAACCAACCTCTTGATTGGCCCAATATTCAACATCGCCCTCGGTTCGCTGTCTGATCATTCGGTCAAACGCTTGATCGTAATCTAACCCATCCACGCCGTTAGCGATTGAAACAAACTTTGCGTAATCCGGGGCCCAAACGTCCCCGGCTCGGATATTCTCTCTACACTTGATGATCGCCGCTTTTAGCTGCTCATCCGTCAATAAAGAAATTTCCGTCACCCATAGGGGGCTCGGCGTGTCGCCATTCACTCTGATCCAAGTCGAGTATATTGCCCCCATCGTTTCCCATAGATTCCACGCTCTCTGCTTGGCGGCTTGATTCTTCTCTTGCTCTTGCTGCGGCGATCTGTTGTTGAGTGTATGAGAGCCCGTTTTCATTTGATCCACTGCTTGCCGGGCCGCTTGAGTTATTGGTTTCATTGATTCTCACCTGTAGCTTGTCGAATTGTTTACGTAGCTTTTCAGGGCTCAAGATGTTTTTGTACCAAAACGAATCTTTGTTAGCCCAATCAAAAGTATGCCAGATTTGCTCATACGTTCTGTGATCAACCTCTCGCATTAGGCGAATGGTATTAGCCCATGATTCAAGGTTTGGTTTTTTCATGGCCGGGTTAATGATCTCAACTCGCTCACACATCTGTTTTGCGCATTCAAGATCGCGAGGATCATATTTAAACTTACTTCGTTTCGGCTTGGCCGGAACAAGAGAAGTTTGTTCATTCTGTTCTTTGTTATTATCTTTACTTTGTTGTGTCGGCTCAGCCGTACACGGTGAATCCGTATACGGCAAATCCGTAAACGGTTCGATTTTTGTACTAGAAACGACATAATCACTCTTTGAAAAAGTTCCCTTTTCGCCTTTAGTTTGAACCCTCTGAATGTATCCCTTTTTGATTAACTCATTGATTAAAGCGTATGTTCCATCGCGCCCGGTAGGTTTCTCGCTTTCTTTGGAATGGTTGACCAACTGAGCTACAGATACCTCCCAATCGTCGGGCTTGCTACAGAGGTAAACTAAAAGGCCTTTTGCACCCCATGAAAGAGAATCATTGATCGTTTCGTTAGGTACAATTGAGAATTGATTTTCTATGCCTTTGATTTTTCTAATAGTCATTGTATACTTGACTCCGGTATAAAAAGTAAACACATGGGTTAACACCCGGTTTGGGCCCTTGCCGCCAGACAAGGGCTTTTTTATTTTTAAGCTCCATGATCAACCAATCCGTGACGACTAGCAAACTCCAACAATTCTTTTGTTGACGGTAAAATCTCTAGTACGTTGTCAGTCCAATAAACAGAAAGATCATGAACTTGAGAGCCGTAACCCAATTCCTTTCCCTTTTTGGTTAACTCCCAGCCTTTATTTCTTCCCTTAAACGCCCGGCGAATATAACCCATATCTTCAAGCCAAAGGTTGGCAGCTTGAGCAACGTGATTTTTCCCATACATTTTTGTTAACGATCTAGGTTCATTCTTTTTCTGAATTAAAACCTTTTGCTCTTTTACTTGGCCGCTCAGGTCTTGCAGTGCGACTTGAGCTTGGGGCGACAACTGATCAATCCAGCTTGGAGTTGATATTATTTCCTCCAATTCTCGCCATCGCTTAACAAGTGCCGCTGTAAACTCTGGCGATAGCTGAGCAACCACAATATAACTATGCTCTTCGTTTACGTTGTAAATAGTTACTGGCTTTCCGCCTCCCCTTGTCGATTCCACCGATGGTGTAAACGTAATTACTCCTTTTTCTAGCAGCCTTTCCATTGTTCGCTTTACGCTGTCGTGTCGAGACTGAACAATATCGGCAATCTCGCGACTGCTCATTGTCAAAGGTTGGTTATTTGCTGTTACCAGATTCATTTTTAAGCTCCAATCTGATTAGTTTCTCATTAGCCTTGGTTAGTTGGCTTCTACCCTCCCAAAGCCGCCAAGCCTGAATACGGCCAATCTCTAAAATTTCTTCAAGACGCTTTTTGTCGCCCAACATTTCTTTAAGTTCGTTATCCATTTATCTCTACCTCTTTATTTAACGATGAAACAATTATATCAACAAAATTAAAAGTTACAACATGCAACAAAACGCACAAAGCCCCAATTAAGGGGCATAATGTGATCTATATCAATTTATTTTCTTAGCTTGCGGGTTTTCTCTACGGCTTCGGCCATCATCTGATCTAGTCGCTTTCCTCCGCTTCCTCCGTTTGGTTTACGGGGTTTATAACCAACATCGGGCTTTGGCATTGTTCGAGCTCGTTCAACGCCTCTAGTTCGTTCTGGATTTCTTGCTGGCTGTTCATCTTCGCTATCTCTCCAATTTGTGATCCCGTTGGCTTTGAGCCAATCAAGCATAACAAGGTTTGCAGCCCGGCGAGCTGCGTTAATCTTCTTGGCCCGTTTCTCTGTGTTGGTCCCGGCCAATTTGAAAGCTTCATCAGCTTCAGCTCTAGCCGCTTCATAGTCTCCCGGCATGAGACGACGACAGGCATTCATAAACGCCTGATCATCTTTAGTAGCAACCCGGTTGTAAGTCATTACCTTTTTCATTCGAGCTCACCATTCAAATAAGCATTGATATAGCTTTGAGCCTCTTCAAAGCCATAGGCGACAACGACGACATAACCCGCCTGTTTTAGTACCTTCATTCGTTTTTTCTGGTTAGCGCTAACAGTTGCTTTGGATTTTTCTTTGCGCTTCATTTCAATGAATAGGCCCGGCTTGCCGTGGCAAGGGTAAGAGAAAAACAGATCAGGCGTACCAGATTTAAACCCGGCTTTCTTTTGTCGAGCGATACGGTTAGCGATCTGGATCTTGGTCCCTTTTTCAAATGACTCATTTTTGATGTGAGTCATCAGATCATAAACAGTTAGGCCAATTGGTAACTTAACCAATTTGCACCAAGTCATTAGAGCAATTTGCTCACCTTCTTCAGCGTGTGTCATTTCTTCTCTCTCAAGTAAACTTTGACAATATAATTTTTGACATCAAACTTAATCCCGGCCATATCTGCATAATTCTTTTTGTCATCAAGCCGGGGAGAAGTTCGGAACATTTTCAAGTACCATTCTTTCATTTTCTATCCTTAGTAAAAGCGGCCGTTAAGCCGCTAAGTTATTGATTAATAAATACTTTTGTCAGAAAGGAATATCATCATCAAAATCCATCGGCGGCTCATCATATTGATGCTGTGGAGGCTGCTGTTGATTGCCCCAACCGCTTTGTTGTTGATTTTGGCGTTGTTGTGGCTGTTGAGGTTGGCCCCAACCGCCCTGATGCTGCTGTTGTTGCTGGCCTTGCTGTTTGCCGCCAAGCATTTGCATTACACCGTTAAAGCCCTGCACAACAACTTCAGTAGAATAACGATCTTGGCCGCTTTGGTCTTGCCATTTGCGGGTTTGTAGCTGGCCTTCAATATAAACTTGTGAGCCTTTGCGGAGATATTCCCCGGCCACTTCAGCAAGCTTCCCGAATAAAACTACCCGGTGCCATTCTGTTTTTTCGCGTTGCTCGCCTGATTGCTTATCGCGCCATGAATCAGACGTTGCGATTGTGATGTTAGCAACTGCATTGCCGTTAGGCATAAATCTAACTTCAGGATCAGCCCCCAAGTTACCGACAAGGATAACCTTGTTAATTCCTCTAGATGCCATCTTAGCCCCCTACTCTTCTCTTTGCTTTTTAATCTGTTCGATAATCTGATCGTAATACTCATCGATCAAATCATCACGCATTTTTAGCCCTTCTTCTTCATGAATGGCTAAGGTTAAAATTTCAAACTCTTCAGGTTGCGGCTCTACCGCTGAACCATAACCGCCGCTAAGGTTGCCGCGCTCAGGCGGTTGATACCAATATGTCACCTCCGCCTGAATATCTTCATCATCTGTTTTAATTGTCAGATCACAATACATCGTCATTTTCACTCTCCTGATATTGATGCTGTATTTTATCGCAACAGCTCAACAATTGACGCGACAAGTATCACAGAAAATAAAAATAAAAAATGAGAGGTTGATCACATACACGCCCGGCCAACTTGTTTATCATGGCCCCACTTTCAACAACGGAGAAAAAACAATGTCTAACACTGATATTATCGAGCATGAATCAGAGACATCATTGCCAACTCAAACGCAACAGCAATCAACAGCGGTTAGCGCTAACCCGGCTCAGCTTCTTAGCATGGCAGTTCAACAAGGCGCGGATCTTGATAAGCTAGAAAAGCTGATGGATCTACAAGAGCGCTATGAGCGAAATGAAGCTAAGAAAGCGTTTGATGAAGCCATGAACGAATTTCAGTCTCGAATGCCTGTAGTGCCTAAGCGCGGCAATGTTGATTACACAACAGCAAAAGGGCGCACCGCTTATGACTTTGGCCGCTTAGAAGATGCAGTTTCCAAAGCTGCTCCAATTCTAAAAGATGTCGGTTTGTCATTCCGATTCAAACAAGATTCATCAACCAACGGATTGATCACGGTTACTTGTGTTATTTCTCATCGCCTCGGCCACTATGAAGAGAACTCAATGAGCGCCATGCCTGACACAAGCGGCGGCAAAGATCCAATCAAAGCAATGGCATCAACTAACTCATATCTACGCCGTTACACGTTTACGGGCGGCTTTGGGATTATCTTTTCTGGCGAGGATGACGAAAACCAAATGATCCCGGCCACACATGCGCCGCAACAAAACAGCGTGATGCTAGGCTTTGAGCAAATCAAAGAAGATACAGAGCTTAATCTAAAAGCTGTTTTAGAAGAGCGCGGGGCCAAGCCTGAACAGTATCTAACTTGGATGAGCGGCGTTACTAAATGCACAATTACAAAGCTATCCGATTTATCAGAAAACCAAGGCAAAGCATTACTTAAACAGCTTGAGGATTCAAAACAATGATTAAGACACTACAACAGCATTTAGATGATTTGGCGCAACTGGATCACGTATTCGGCTTTAACCCGGCTGAAGTAATGCAAGGCACCGACGAATGGAAGATGATGCGCTTAGGCGTTGTCACGGCTTCAATGGCTGAATGTCTTGTCAGTAAAAAGCCACGCTCAAAAGGTAAAGAGTACGGCGTTGACTTCCTCCCGGCTAAGGCTGGGGATTCAAAGCGCGATACATTCATGAAAAAGCTAGTCGCCCAAGTTTGTACGCGCCAAGTTCCGCCAGAGGTTACAGCTAAAGCGCTTGCGTGGGGCAAGGATAACGAACCCTTTGCGCGTGATGCCTACAGCGCGGCAACGTTTAGCGTTATTGATGAGATACCGTTTATTTACAAAGATTCAGCTATGCGATTCGGTATCAGTCCCGATGGCCTTGTTGGTGATACCGGGGGCCTTGAGTTGAAATGTCCACATGATAGCTCTGTTTTCATTGCCTTTATGTGTGAGGATGAGATCAAAAACGAATACCTTCATCAGTGCCAATTTAGTATGTGGGTTACTGGCCGTGAGTATTGGGATTTCGCCAACTTCGATCCACGAATGAAAGGCGGAGCTAAAAAGCTGCACTACACAAGAGTAGATCGCGATCAAAAAGCGATGGAGTTGTTTGACGTTTCATCTGAGCTGTTCATTGCCGATATGAACAAGATGCTTAAAAAAGCCGGGGTTAGCTTTGGCGACCAGTGGAAACCAGTAGATTAAAAGAGGGGGCAAAAGCCCCCTTTTTTACGCATAAGTCAGCGTCATTATTAAATTACTTCTCTCTCTATATTGGTTTTCAAGATAACTGAAAAAGTTTCGTCTATCTTTTATATCAACCTTCACAGAGTTTGAAGGTCCTTTTGTTACTGATGTTGCGCCGCTATCAAGATCAAACTCATAAGAGCCTGTTGAGATGTTAAGTATCACTTTATCGTTTAACATCGCGCTATAAAATCGGTTTTGCTCGTTAGAGTCCGAAAAGAACAGGTTTATATACGCATCAGTGTAACGGGCGCTGCCGCTTCTTTTAGCTTCAAAATAAAGCTTGCTCAACGGGTATCCGTGAGGAAGCATAGAAAAATTATCACTTGAGCTTTGATAATACCTATAAATTGATAACCCGATCTTGTCGTAAGCAACCTTTGATGTGATGTAGGCTAATTTGAATTCATAAGCTATTTTTTTCCAAACACCGTTAACGTTAACCCATTCAGCAATAGCTTTTTTCCACTGACCGCCAACATTTACCCAAGGCTTGCCATCTTTCCAGTTACCACCAACATTAACTTTCATAAATCACCTTCAAGGATGACAGGCCACAAAAGCGGCCTGTCGTCACGCCTTAGTTATTCGTATTGGATGTAAATATCACCATTTGAACCACCGGACGGATTACCACGGCCAACGGTAATTTTACGCTTTTGATCTGATGATAGTTTTGATTCGGCCCCAATTTCTGCCGGAGTCGGTTTTCTTGCTGTGTTGTAACCTCTGCGCCATCCCGGAGAGTATCCATCACCGTTAAATATGTAAATAAACTCTGCGTTAGTTAATCCGCCGCCTGATGATGTTGTTGGTGTTGTAACTCGAATTGTAAATTGAGTTGATTTACCAATAACTTCTACAACCGATCCAGCAAAGCAAATTTTACCAACGCCAGTATCTAAAATTTTATTCCCTGCATAATACCAAGAGCCACGCATAACCCAATAAGGCTGATTAAATGCCCCTTTTGATTTTAACCACTCTATAAACTGAGATGTTGTCCATGTTCCCGACCCTGTGTTGTAACTTTCGGAGAATGCGCGGCAAAAACCTTGCGAGCTAATTCCGTCTAGCTTGTCTGCATTTGCCGCTTTAGCTCCTTTTTGTAGATATCTAGCATCATAAGCGCTTTGATTGATTACACCTTTTGGGAATCCGTCAATCTGAGCGAACGTGTGGCGATGGCTGTTATCTTGAACAATGGCGGTAATTGATACGTTTTGCGAGCCATCAATAGACACTGAGCCGGAAACGTCACCTTTTAAAGATAACGTGAACGGGTTTTCAAGTTTTTTGGCTTTGTTTGCAAGTTCGGCAAGTTTAGCCAAACCACCAGAGGCGGCGGCTTCTGCTTTTTTCAGAGCTTCACGCGCAATATTGCCAACAGATCCAACGGCAGATTCAGAGGCGTATTTAGTTTGAGAATTTCCCGTTGTTGAATGGCTAATGCCAAAGTTACCAACCTTGTCTAAACCAAGCCACTGTTTAAAAACCGCCTTGGTAATGAATTTCATTGTGTTATCGCGAGTAGCGCTATTTCTAACACAAACCCCGGCGTCATCTTGTGGGGTTATTGAAATTGTCGGCACTTCAGATTTAAACATTCTAGCCGCAACATCTCCGCCACTATCTCGAACAACTACGGTTTTAGGCTTAACGAAAAAGCTAGGCGGGAAAGTTCCTAGCTTTTTAGAATCTTCAGCAGTACCACCAGCAGCAAGCGCACCGATATCCGCCGGAGTTGGCTTGTTGCTTGGCGTGTATGGGCTTTCACCGTCGATTGTTAGACCACCGCCAACAATATCAACGTTTCCATTCTCAACCTTGACGTTGCCGTTTTTGACTCCAATGTTGCTGTTTTCGAAATCAAAATTAGCGCCATCCATCAACAAGTTTCCGACAATGGTTTGACCGCCGTTAACCGTAACCGCTTCAGCTTGCAAGGTTTTTACATCAGATTGAACGGTTCCAAGCCTGTTATCTATTTGGGTTTGCGTGTAACCGTTGGCCGTGGTTAAAACCCCTAAATCTTGAAACGTGTGAAAACCAGCAGCGCCCTGATCGTTCTTGCCATAGAAAGATGAGCCGGGAGCGGAGTTAATGCCGTAAACCGCATCGGCGTTATCAACTCGGCCATTGTCGTTAGTGTCGTAAACACTTTTCAACATATCGCCATCTGGCGGCAAGTCATAGAATCCAACGCGCCCGGCGGAGTTGGTGCCGTAGTATTTCGCACTGCCAGCAGTGGAAGCGCCCTGAATACCTTCAGCCAACTCAACAACGCCATTACCATTAGGATCGTAAACTGACTTTTTCATATCACCATCAGGAGGCAGCAGGAAAAAGCCAACGTCACCATTGGCGTTTTTGCCGTAGTAGTAATTTGAAAGCGCGGCGCTGATCCCATCAATCTCTTTGGCTTTATCAACGATACCATCCCCGTTTTTGTCATAAACGGATTTAAGCATATCGCCCATGCCCGGCGGCTCGTAAACTTTCCATTTATTGGTATCTGTCACTCTGTTGTTTTTGTTGTTGATAACAAGAGAGATATAGATCACACCATCAACGGAGCAAAGACCGTTTTTAGGGTAGTTTGTTTTTGATGACCAGTCAGCAATACCGAATTGCTCAAAGATGTTGATCATCTTATCCGCTCGGTTTTGCCACCAGTTCATATGTGAAGCGAAAGGACCTTGAGCCTCAATGTTACCCCCGGCAACGGTAAGCAGATCCGCTCCGGCTTCGGTATCATTATCTGGCTTGACCGTTATCCCGGTTCGAGCCCAAATTTCATTTTCTAAAGAGTCATTACGTGCCATGTTCTATCCTCAAGATACTCTGTACCAGATACCAACGCCAAAGGATGGCTGCATGTTAGGGTGTGATCTATTCCCACCTGTGTATTCAGTTTCGCCATAAGGTATAAATCCTTCATCAATGTTGGCCGTGCCTCTAAGCGTTTGAAGATCTTGTCTGCCAACAGCATCTACAGGCAACATTTGGCCGTGATTGTGGTGCGGCATTTCTGCAATCGTCAATTTGTGGCTGTAAGTTCCGTAATCGTGGTTTGAGTAAAACTTTTTAAGCTCATTGTTTGGATCGGTATAAGTACCCGCACCAATCGGAACGCGCCCGGATTTCTGAATCCAGTTACCAACACCAATCCCGCCTTTTGAAACTGGAAGGCCCGGATCAACCTCGCGCATAATCACAGACTTAGGAGGGAACAAGGTACTTATAGTGTCAAACTTAACTTGATCTATTTTCTTCTCAAGTTCTACAAGTTGCTTTTGTAGGTTTGAAATCTTGCCCTCGTTCTTTTTGATGCTATTAGCGTTATCTCTCGTTCTCTGAGTGTTGGCGTTAATCTTGTTTAGGTAATCTTCCCATTGTTGGCGACCACAGAAAAACTCCCACTTACCCGGGCTATTTGTTGGATTGTTGTTGGCGTTGTTGTTCACCAAACTTTGATAAACGTTACCATCAGCGGCCAAACATAGCCCTCTAATGCTGTACGGAGTCCGGCGATCCCATACGGGTATACCGTTTTGCTCGATGTGCTGATGCTGTTGATCTGAGCGGTTAAACAAATAGTTATGAACGCCAGCTTTAGGCGGAGTTTTACCCGCGCCCGATTCGTAAGCCGTAGCGTAAACCGTGACATCTGGCTGATCTATTTCTATCGCTTTGTTTGCGAAAATAGTCGCATCTGAGAAATGCTGTCTCATCTTGGTTAGCCCTCTTTGATGATTTTAGCGTAAGGTTCAACTTGATAAGGAGTTGCAAACGGATCGCCAATGTAACCAAAGTATTTTTCTGTCGCTGGCTCAGCAATGCTTATCAATCTAACGCCTTGCGGCCTTGGTATTATATCAAAATTCTGGATCACAGTTTTCTCAGCCAATGGCAACGCCTTTGCAAACGTGATCGTAAAAGTCATATCTTGGCGGTTATCCAACCCGGCAATTGGTGTACCTGAAATAAACTCAACCGCATCAATCACGCCGTCAACAGTGCATCGACTGTTATTTTTAGCCGCTTTAGCTTTTAGCAACACTCTATAAATATCGTCCGGCGTTGCTGCTCTGTCGTACTTTGCAACATCCCGAGGCAACCAAGGCGCTTGGCCGTATCCCTTTCTCAGCTTGTTCTCAAGCCAACCAAACCAATCAAGAATATCTTTATCAACTTGGCCGCGCTTTTGTCTAACGATGTTCCCAACGATATCAAGTTGAGCCCCGGCTTGCCTGTCAATGTCCAGTAAGGAGCCTAAAACAAAGCTCATATCCTCAAACTGATTTGCGTATCTTGCGTTGACTTTAAGCCACTCGATCACTTTTTGAGAGTTTCTATATTGAGCATAAAGAACGCGCTCTACTTCAGACTCATGGTTAATCTTTTCCATCTGTTAGCTCGTTGTTCTGATTACTTTTATGTTTGGGATGCTAAAAATTGGCAATTCGTGATAGCTAATCGCTAAGGCTGAAGTTGATAAAGATTTCCAATTTCTGCCTATTTTTATTGTCGGCTCGATGTAACCACCAGATCCAACAACCCTGTTGGCCGGGGTATATAGCTTGCCCGGTCTAACTGATTCGCCAATATCAAAACCCGTTTTATCAAACCCCTTCACCGTATCTTCGATCAATGTGCCTTTTGAGTATTCAACGATGGCCGCTTTGATTAAATCGACATCTTGATCGCTGCCGTCCACCATTTCGACCTGAACAAACACATCTACAGGGGTAGGGCGGAAAAAAGTAACCTCTGTATCCCTTCCCTTTGGTGTTTTGGTCATCATGGTTATTTTGGTTCCGCCTAGCGCTGTTGGCTTGTTGTGCCCGGTCCCAATAGACATATCCCCGGCGATGGCTTTAGCTATGTTTTCATTAGTGCCGCCCTCGACATAAATCGCAACAGAGTGAGACGAAAGCCCGTTTGAATCTGGTACGCTTTCTTTGTTCTCGTAAATTTTCAGAAACTTAACATCATCAACGTTTGCGATCTCACCGTACAGAGAATCAACCTGATTGCTTCCCGGCTTGGCTACTGACTTATTGCGGCGAATCCTTAGATCTTTAGTTGATTCTTCATCGTAGCCAACAACGGCCGAAGCCTTGTTTGTTACTGAAGTCCAACCGCCCACAACATCAACGATTTGAGTTAGCTTGTTAGCTGATGCTTGGATCGCGCCGTCAATAACACAAGTCACCGCAACGTCAACCTCTCCGCCCGTAATCGTCACGGCGTTGTTAGTCGCCCACATCAATCCGTCTTCTGTATTTCGGATTCTTGAGCCTTTAGGAATGAAAGTTCCATCAATGCCGTAACAGGTAACAATCGCAGTTGAAGGGCTAGAATCCTGCGGGAAAACGCCTGATATTTTACTGATGTTGATCAGCGCTTCCCTATCTGCCGTATCTGGATCTAGGTTCTGATAAACAATCTGCAAAGCTTCATTCAGGCTAGAAAACATCTGAGCATCAAAAGCTAACTTTTGCCCGTCAAGCGTAGAAGGATCAAGGTTCCATTCTGGATCAATTTGATAGTGAGCCTCTTTCAATATTTTTAGGATATCGTCAAGGCTCTCTATTTTTATTCCTGTCTTAGTAATAGTTGGCATCAGATCAATTCCTCTATTGAAGCCTCACCAAATGGCGTGATTATACCACACCTAACACTGAACTTTCTTTCGTCGGGATCTTCGGTAATGTCAAAGTAAGATATGCTAATAACGTTCTCAGTGTTTGATATAACGCGCTTAATTTCGGCCTCTCGCTCGTATTGTTCTTTCTTGCCAAGTATGCGCCCAAACCAATCCGTCCCCTCTGAAGTGTTAAAAGGATACTCACCAAGGAAAAGCCTTAGTCTATGCCTAACAACAGCGGCCACGGCTTCAGCGCCCTCTAGAATTGTGCGGCCGGAAGTGACCATATCATTTGTTTCAGGATCGAATTTTCTAACTTTCATTGTGGGCCCCCACTTGTACCTTTACCCGGTTCAACTCCGCCGTGTTTATGTCCTAACATTTCAAGCCCCTTAACCAATAGCGAGCTTAGCGCGTTGATAGTTGCCGCTTTCACTGTTTGCGCTACGGTTAACGATTTGCTCACTGAAGCGTTGCCGTTGATCGTTGTCTCTCCGTTAATCGTAGTCTTTGCGTTTATGGTTAACTGAGTAACATCAATTTGAGCGGTTCCATCATTTTTTAAGTGTATGAACTTATCACCTGATTTGTTACGGAGCCTTATTCCGTTGTTAGAATGATTTCTAACTCTGTTCTGTATTGAGTGAACACCGGGAATAAAGAAAGCATCAGTTTCATCAAACATTCGCTCTGAGGGTTTTGTTGCTATCCCTCCCGACTGTACCCAAGCTTCTATATTTCTCTGAGAGAAAACTATTAGCCCCTCATCGCCATAGTTGATTTCACACTCAACGTAATAATCTTGACCGCCGTAAATCTGTAAAGGTACTTCAACAATCGGAGCGGGTTTAATAATCTCCCCTTTATCGCCCCACGTTCTTTCTATGCCCGGCTGAACCTTAACAAGCCCGGTATCTTTATCGAACTCTATAACGTGGCCGGGAAGAGATGTAAAAATCTGCTCTAGCCTATCCTCAACCGCTTCATCTATGTATTCAAATAGTGGTGTTAAATCCATATCAAACAGCCCCGTATCTAACGCAATCACATTCTGAATACCAATCATCTGAATGTGTATCGCCTACAGCGTTGATCTTGATTATCCGTTGTGAGCCGTGAGCAATAAAGCGAGATTGATCCACTAGATAACCGCCTGAAAATTGAATACTAGGAGTTTTGGCCCTTAGATTCACAATTCTGTTAAGTGATAGAGAAGGGTTTAAGTGAGTCTTAAATGAGATCCCGACACTGGTAACGACAGGAGTCCCAATCAAACCACTTTCTTCAGCGATAATAATCGTGCTTCCCGGGAGCTTGCTATCCTTCTTCTTGATAACTAGATAACCGTTTTCAATGTACCAATGTAAATTATAATCTCTAGTTAGCCTTTCAAGCTCAAAGCGAACCGAATTACCCATTGGATAACCTATTGATTTTAAAGGTAAATTCTCAAAATCTTCTCTCTGAATCTTTAGCGGCAACCCTAGCGATTTAGAAATGAGATCTATAATTTCCAACACGCTAACGTTTTTATTAAGCCCCTTCGGTTCAACACGGCTATTATCAAGCGCTCTAACGCCAGAGTTACAAAACATTCTTAGAAAGGTATCAGGGCCATCTCTGAGCTTGTTGAAGTTAACGATCTGGCCTTTGAACACAACGCCCGTATTGTTTTCGTATCCGGCTTGTAATGAAACATCCGTAAATTGGCTTGTTATAATGCCCTCAGATTGTTTGTTTACGTTGAATAGGTCTATTGATGCCATTGATAGCCTACCGCCCGGATAGTGAGTCACGTTGAATCTGAGCCGCAAACCTTCACCGTTTACAGTCTCATATATTTTAGTCCCGCCATTGCTCCCGAGAGAAAGCTTGTAATGTCTACCGTAAAATCTCATCTTCGCTTACCCATATTGGAAAACAATCCTCGCCCAAGTTATCTAGCGTTGGTTCATTACCAAAGCAAAAGATCATACCGTAGCCTTGATAACCATGAAGAAGATTAGAGCCGGGAGTAAAACCCGTTCCGTTTACAATCTCAACGTCATCAACGGCAACATTTACGATCCACATCTTTTTTCGAAAGTTCCAGTTAAACTCAAACTCATAAACGTTAACGCCTAGCGTGGCCGAAAATGATTGATGAGAAAGCGATGCGCCGCCTTTAATGTTTATCTTTTTCATGATCCACCTACAATAAGCCGCCACCAAACGAACCGCGCAATCTTGTTGCTGATTCCTTCAGTTCAACCCCTGCATCTTTCACCCATTCGGAAATAGAATCAAAAGCCTCATTAGCCCAAGATTGATCGGCAACTGTCTCCGTACCAGCTTCACCAATTAAAGCTTTTGACGTTCCCTTTTCTTTCAGGCTTTCGTCAAGATCCTCTGTCTGCACAACGTCACTAGATGATTTTATATACATCCATTCAGTTAACTGAGCCGTGAAAATAAAGCCGTTGTCAGTGTCCGGGTTTTGCTCAATATCAAGAGTTTCGATCACCATGTTTTCGAGGGTTAACAACCCGGTTGAAACTGTGATCGGCTCTCCCGACTCTTTGAGTAATAGTAAAAGAGCGGCGGCAGTTGGAGATCTCACACCGTCAGATCCAGCAGTGTACGCAAGGCCAAGGTTTAGCAATGTATCTTTGATCCCTTTCTGGACAATGCCAGCAGCAGCGCCAAGGCCAAGAGAGAATATATCGTCTATATTCTGCTTTAGTGGGCTATTAGACATCCCGCCCTGTATAACGTATGTGTTAGCCTCTCGAATTCGATGATCGTTAACCTCTGCGCCAGATTCCAAAGGGATTTTTGTCATCTTGCTCTTTGCCGTTGTCCTTGAGTTGGTAACAGCATCAAAGGCAAAAACCCCCAATCTAGGTGCTCTGTTTATAGTGAAAAATCCGCTCATTTTACGTTATTCCCCTTAACTGATTTAGCCATCTTAACCTGATCGTTAAGAGCGTTTTGAACCTCGTTTGCTACCTGAACAGGATCGGCAGTGCCAGAAACCTGAATAACAACGCTAGGGATATGGACAACGGTTTGCTCTGCTTGAGCTTCCTTGGCTCTCATAACGTAAGGGTTAGATGATTGCACTGGCTGACCGACAAAATAGTTTTCATTGCCCGGTACGCCCTCTTGCATTGGCTTTGCTTTCGTTGGTAGTTGTCTATCTTTGCCCTCGTAAACATTACCGCGAGACAAATCAAGGCCCGTTGTGTTGTAAACCCATTTAGTGAACTCTTCATCAGCCTTGTCGTATCCGTCGATCAACTCCCTTAGTTTTTTATCGGCCCAATCAGCGCCAAACTTTGAAGCCTCGTAAGCAGCGAAAACCCCGAAGGTTGTACTTGCCACACGGCCAAAGGTAGCCATAGAAGAAGAAAGGCCCGGCAATAGTCCAGCTAATGACGTTAGGGTTTTAACTGCGCCAGTGCCAACAAACAACGCAGCGCCAGCGGCAACAAGCTCAAAGTTATCTGCAATCGCATCAAGATAACCATCAAGCTCTAGATCGATTAAATCTTTGTTTTCATCAAACCAAGAGTTAACGGATGTGATTGCGTCTGTAATCGCTGGCAAAAGTCTAATACTGATCTTATCCGCAACATGGCCGATATTGTTAAACAGGTCTTGCATCTGCCCGTTAAATCTTTCTGACTCTTCAGTTGCACCAGCCAAAACGGGGCGGATCTTCTCTTGTCGCGCAAGCTCTTTCTCAACACCATCAACGCCTTTAGATAAAAACCTAACGCTAGACTCATCAAGGCCAAATATTGCGGCTAGTTGATTTCGTTGATCTGGCGTTGCTGAAGCGAATTTATTAGCCAGTGCAATATAAGCGTCTGTCGCGTTTCGAGCTTCTAAAACATCAGAGACATCAAAGCCAATCAAAGCGGCCGCGCCTAGCTTCGAAACATCACCCTCCATTTGATAGGAGCGTCTTGCATCATTTAGGCTTAATAGATCGCTGCGTAAGCTCTGAACGCTACCGCCCTCGCCTATGATTGCCTCTTGTAGTGCATTTACTTTCTGAGCTGATAGATCGTTAACTCTCGCAAACTTGCCTAGCTCATCGTTTACATCAGCAAAATCAAGGGTAAGCGCCTTTGCACCAAACCCGGCAGTTAGAACGGTTCCAAGCTTTAGCGCTTTGTCCGTCATGCCATCCATTACAGAATCGACTTTTTTTGCTGACTGTTCATCGACATCAAAGCCGATACCAATCATCAATTGGTCAATAACGTTAGCCATAAACCCCCCTTAATGGGTTCATTATACCAAAAAAAAGCCCATCTATTGATGAGCTTCTCTTTCTGCCTGTTGTTGCTTTCTATAAATGATTTCTTCAACGGCGTTAAACCAGATTTGAACGTCAGTTATAGTAAACCCCGGCTTTCTTAATTCCATCGCTGTACACATCGGAGGAATGCCAAAATCACTATAACCCATCGTAGGGCGTAGAATGAACCAGTTAACACTTGGATTATCAACTGGATCAACTACATCCGTTTTTATTCTGAGTCTTGGCCGTTTAATTGAAAAAAATCGCCAAACTGTTTCCTCATAGAGTGAGCAACAAGGATCTCATAGGCTTTAAGCTTGCCTTGAAAATCACGAATGGAAACAGCGTCATCCTCTTGGCCGTTGTCTTTAAACGTGCGAGAAAGCATTGTTTTGCAAAAGTCCATGTATTCTGATGCTGATACGCTTTTACAGATGCCAGCTAGAATAAGTCGGGCCATAGAGTTAAATGACTCATCAGGATCAACGTTTTCTTTAGTCTTGTTAAAACCAACCACTGACAGCGTGATGAACTTTCCGCTTTCATCGTGCTTCTGAATGAAGTGAAGCATTTTAAACTGAGTTTCAGCCGGGAGATCATGAATCAAATAATCCTGTCCACCAACTGTAGCTTTCATAGCTTTCATTAACCCGCTCCCATGTTGCCCTTGTTAAAGATAAAAATGTATTGGTCATCTGTTAAGCCCGGACCACCGCGACCTTTAGAGCCATAGTTTTCAAACATACCCTCGTTAAAGTTTGCTTTCTCATCAGAGGATAAGTTTGCATAACTAGCCTCAACACCAATAGCGCCTTGCTGAACTTTGCGAGCGATAAAGGCGGAATCATCAGAGCCCGGAAGTAAGTTAATAGTAACTCGCCAACGTTGGTGATTATTGAACGCTACAGCGCCACCACCCAAGCCTTGAATCAATTGGCCTTTTTCATTAATGGGATCCATCAGCAAAGGTGGATCAGATTGGCCCCAATCGTTTATTTCACGATCAAAGATCTCAAACGAATCTTGACCCGCTGAAAAGTCATGTAATGACATTTAAACCCCCTTAGTAAACGTCAACGGTAATATCAGCGATATGAATAGCGCCAGCTTTAAAGATTCTAACACGGATAGGTGCTGAACCTCGATTGCTGCGCTCTGACTCGGTGATGCTTAGAATGTCTGTTGGCTTGGTTAAGATTTCATAGCCGCGAGTTAGCTTGAGTAGGCCGTCATCAGGATCTAGGTATTCTCTAGGGCCTAAGTAACCGTTATCAATAAACGTTTCGCAAACGCGCTCCGCTCTCGCGATAAGTTGGCGCTGGCCTCTCGGTGTGCCTTTTAATTTCGCTGGCTGTGAGCGCACCACATTATACAGGTCAACTTGTAAAAAGTTGGTGAAAGCATCAAGGTTGAAAACGTCATCAATCCACTCGCCATAGGATGAGTGAGTTTTAGAGTTTTTAACGTTGCCGCGATCCGTTGATTCACCCGCTGTAATGTCTGTGTAGAAAACTACGTTCTTAGCTTCAAGCGCACCCTCTTGATCTGCGTCAAGAGTCATTGATGACGTTCCCGGCTTGACTTTGTATTCAGCCGTGATCGTGCTGTCGGCAGCGTTAAAGTTAATACGGGCGAACAATGCAGCCGTAGAGATCCCGGCGTAGGCATCAAGATCACCTGTTTGATCGTTGTACTCAGTGAAGATGTGGCGCGAGCCTTGAACGTTTAATTCTGATGCGATATCAGTATTGTTTGTTGCGTCTGCTATATCAGGGTTTGCTTGACAGTTGATAATGAAACAGCCGTTAGTGTCGCCCCAAATACCACAAGATTTGATTGATACGGTATCGGCGTATGCTTCTTTAGTGAAAGCAACCCAATAGAACCAAAGCTTTTTACGCATCTTGGTTAGCGTATCAACTAGAGAGTCGTTATCAGCGTCACGGATACCAATAACAATATCTTTAGGCTTAGGAATGACACTAAACCAAGCTGAAGCGGCTCTGTATGCTTCTGAGTTTGTATCAAATTTAGTGGCAACCTCACCAATGCCGCCGAATGTCATATAATCGTTCACATTCAAACCGGAATCTGACAAAAGATCATCAGGTCTAGCCAATAAAAGCAATTTGCCAAAGTTACTCTTATCAAGTCCCGCCGGGCTAATCCTTACCGTGATTGGAATTATCTTATTGATGTTCATACATCACCCTCGTATAGTTTCTTGCTGTTCTCATCTTCAACAATAATAGAAGTGTGGTAGATGGCCGGGATTATATCACGGATCACATCTTCGGCATAAAGGAACAAATCCACCTGAGCGCGTTCCTCATACCCGGCATTTTGCAGATCGGTTAAGTCATTAACGGCCCCGGTGCGTTGCCATCCTAATTTGTTCTCCCATAGAAATTTAGAAACAATAAAACGCCTTGATGCATCTTGCAGTGATGAGGCGTAAGCCCTTGAACCTTCACGATAGAAGTTAACCGAAACCCTCAATAAAACCTGTCGCTTGGTAATATCGACAATATCAACGGCATCTTTCACGCCGGGAAAGTTTTGTGCTGGCTGTTCTTCTTGGTCTTTACCTGATGCGCCAATGTTTTGATCAGATATGATTTTGATAGTTGCGTATAACCCTTTAGGCATTAGATCTGCCGGGATACCCTGATCGGCAATGAAAACATTACTCTCATCAAGCCCGGTTATCAGCCTAACAAGCTCAACGCATTGCTCGCCTAGTTTATTGTAATCAAGCATCAACCTTTCCCGGATCAATTCGTTCAATGAGCGCTCGGCAATAGTTTCTATTTGGTCTATTGTCAGATTGCACAACCTTGTAAACCTTGCCATCAATTCGAAGGTGATCGCCAAGCTCCGGCTCTAACATCGTTCCGTCATTGATATGAACGGATTTAATATCAGCAATGCGCTCGCCGCCCGTAATAAACTTGATCTCGCTAGGCTTTGCACCCTGAAGGACAATATTTAGATCGTCATTTACGATCTGTTCTGTCTTTTCAAACTTACCCTTTTTAACTTCCCCGGCGATTCTAAACAACACGGCTTTAGTGTCGTTGAATCCCAAGTCAGCCCCAAACATATCTAACATGATTAATCCTCTTCTACCGTCTCGCCAGCTCCGGGTATAACGTGCCTGATTGATTGCCTGTAAGTACCTTGATCAATTAGAGGGGTAGAGCTTCCCTTTCTCTTGATTGTGCTTGGAGCGTTGGCCGGGCCAACTCCGCTAGATATCTTCTCTTGGATGCTACCAACGGCCAATTCACCGATAAGATTTAGTAACTCTTCCATTTCCATTTGCTCGGCGTTCACTTCTGGAAGCATCTTTTTAACCAGGAGCTTTATTTGTGGTAAAGCATCTTCAACGCCAAGACGCAAAGCGGCGCGTTCTGGAATGCGACCATCAGCCGATCCGAATTCGTTAACGGCAGCAATGACAGCAATCAATGTTCCATCTTCATACTCACCCGCGCCCTTTGGTACACCAACAAGAACATTAGAAGGGCCCTGATATTTTTCAAGGATCTTTTCCAGTATGTTTCCCTTGGTTTTGTATGAAGTATTGACGCTAAACACAAATAGCCCCTTTAGCTGCTCGATTTTGTAAGCGCTTAAACTCTTGGCCGTAAGCTGTAGCGGTTAGCCAAGATTCACCCATTTCATTAACGTTAGCAGCGCCAGAGACAGCAAAAGAGATAGATTCATCGCCAACTGATTTAGAAGATACGGGGCCAATAGCGGAGGCAATACCGCCGCGCCCGGTTGTTACGCTTGCCGCTTTGCTCATTGTTAGGTAGTGAGCGGCATAGGCAAACATCCCCTCTTGCTTGAAACTGCAATCAGAGTAAGCACCCCAACGGCTAGATCCCGTTTCTTTGTCTGCTTTGATGAGCGCCCGTTTTAGTTTCTTGTCCGGCCACTTGGTAGAGTCTGCAAACCCTTCCTTATCTTCTCTAAAGTCTGCAATTACTTCTGATGTAATATCCATAATAACACCTATAAAAAAGGGCCCACTTGGGGCCCTTGTGCATTTAAGCCCTATTTTTCTGTAGGGTTTTCAGTCGTCTTGTCGTCTGGGTTTTCTTCGGGGTTTTCGTCGGTTTTGTCGGTATCTTGTGAGTTACCGCCCGGCTTTGGCCCCGGCTTTTTGGCTGGCTTACCTTCAATTGAAACTAAGCCCTCTTTGACGAAAAGGTTATCTTTGAATTCGATAGTGACCTTTTCATCTACCGTTTCACCAGCGGGAATAATCACCGTTTCGATCTTATTCCCTTCGGCTTGGTTTAAGGTGATTTCGCTTTCTGTGTTATTAGTAAACTTCATCTTAAACCCCATCAACAAAGTGAGCTGCTTTAGGGATACGCCACTCAGTACCACCAGTACGGACCATGCCCGGAACTTTGAAATTAATGTTATCGGCAGTAGCCGGAGCCAAGAATTTCAAAGGCATTGGTAGATGGAACTTAACAACGCGCTTGTCTTTTTTGTAAACAGCCATTCGGGTAGTGTTACCAGCGCCAGCCGTTTTAAGGTTGATGTCATCGAAAAACTCAACATTAGGGAACGTCTGTTTCAGTAGCGTCAACACTGTAACGTTGCTCGCGTTCTTAGGATCTAGCAATGTTGTGTTTAGCTTGGTGAATTGCTCAGTTGGGAAACCAACACGGTTAGGGTAATGAACTGTGTTTGTGTTCGTTACGTAAACTTTGTTGATTGCGTTACCAACCAAATCAATTAGAGGCTGAGCGCCGTTTGTAGCGATTTCACCGATCATTGTTGCGATGTCTTTAGCCGCTGTTTCTTTCGAAACTAGGCTAGAGTCAAATAGGCCATCAGTGCCAACGTCATCACTACCAAGTAATGCGATTTCGTTTAAGTTACCTTCTACAACTTCACGAACAATTGTAGCTCGCTCAGTGTCTAGGTTAACTCGGTTCATGGCTGCAAAGTTCAATTCTTCAAGCGTGTAGGTGTAACCTAGCGCCGCTGTTTGAATGTTATGCATGCCTTGTTTCATCGCGATGTCTACAGTTGGAACGTCTGTAGAGCTTGGACCGAAGAATTTTAGCTTACCGCGTCCGTCCATCGCTTGGAAGATTACCGTTTTAGCCCACTCACCCGCGCTAGTTTCAATATCAATTAGCTGAGTGTATTTATATTGAGGGTATTCGGTTTTATAAACCTCAGTCTCAATATAAGCCGCTTGTTGCTGTAGAAAGCTTAGGGCCGCAGCAGGGTTAGCGTCAAAGTTAGTTACTTGCATCGTTTACGGCTCCTTAAAAAATACCATCAACTTGAATTTCTACAATGTCACCATCAGCGCCATCAGTTAGCCAGCGAACATTGGTAAGCTCTACTGTTTTTCCAGAAACCGATGAGCCTGAACAGCCGCCCAATTGCCCCGCTGTAGCGTCATAAACAACATGAACGGTATTGCGTCGAGTACAGCCGCCAATGCATTTAACAAAGATACGGCCACGGCGTAGAAGCGACATAGGCGATTTAGGCTTGTATCCCGGAACGCCAAGAGAGTCATTTTCAAGCGCCATAGAACGAACAGAAACGCCTAATACATTTTTGATATCAAACGCTGTCTTATCCGCTGGAAGCTTGCCTTTGCCGTCTGCGCCGCCATCAAGAACAAAAAGACCAAAGCCAATGTTTGAAACTGATTCATTAGAGATAGGGCTAATAATGTCGTTTACGCCGATATCTGAGATCTGACCTTCATAAGCCTGATCGCGGTAAGTTTGAAATGTGTCTTGATAAACAGCCATTATTTAGACTCCCCTGTTAAGCCTTTAACGTAATTGTCATAGGCGGTAGTACGTTGCGCCGCTGCGTCTGTTGTTGACAAGTTAGAAGCATCAAGAGCCAAAGCGTTAAGAGAATCTTTAGTCTCTTTATCTTCTTCTTCTTTCTTCTCTTTTTTCTCTTTGATTTCTTCCATAGCCTGATCGTAACAAGCTTCAATGTAAGCGTCAGACTTGCCATCAAAAGAGCGTTTTGGGTAAGCAGCTTTACAAATATCAAGCTTGATATCTGCGTCTGTTTTGCCTGTCGCGTCGTAATTTTCGATCACTGTTCGAGCGCTATCACAAAGAGTTACACGCTCATTAACGCGCTTTTCAATTGCTGCGTCTGATGTTTGCTCTGTAAGCTTTTCAACTTGCTCTTTTAAAGAGTCGTTAGTTGCTTCGAGCTTGGCCGCTGCATCTTCAGCTTTCACAAGAGAGCTGTTGGCGTTGGCTGCTTCTTTCTTCAGGTTGTCAATTGTTGACTGAATCATTGTTGCAGCGTTTTTATCCGCCACCTCAACTGATACGCCAGAGTCAAGGGTTACAGTGCCCATATAGATGATCTCCTTGGAGCTATCAAACAAAGTTGCCTCTCTGCCAGCGCGAGCGCGATCAACTAGAGCGACATGGTTTATATTAATGTTTCGTTGAATATACTCATATTCTTGGCCATCTTTAGTGACTCCCGGCTCATAAACATATTCAGCAGTATAGCCAGCGCTTAGCTCTACTTTACCGCTTTCAACATCAGAGATTGCTTGCTTGTCTTTGATAATCATATCAGTAACAACAAACTCACCATCTCTAGCGCCTTGGCTTCGAATATGACCAACAGAAACGGCTTTGTAACTTTCAGCATTAACCAACTGAGTTGGATGATTGTTAGTTACGTCCTTATCTTGGTATGACGCTAAAGAAGAATCTTTAAATACTTCATCTTCAGGGCGGTATACCTTGATAATATCGTTAGGATTGCGATCTTTGATACCTAATTCAGAGGCTAAATATTCTTGAATGCCAGTACGGGCTACCTTGCCCGGGACAATCAGATAACCTTCATCGGTATACTTTCGCTTACTGGAACCTAAGTTGTAAGTAAGCCTGTCAAACACAAATACATTCATGGCTTTATTATACCCCAAGTGTGACGAAATTCACAAATTACCGTTTTTTGTCTGGAAAATAGTTAACTCCCGGTATAAGGAGCGTCATAGTACAGCGGCAGTTTGGGCGCGTTGCGTTGCCGGGGAAACCTTCAGGGGCCCCATCTTTTAGCGTGTAAACGCCCTTACCGTACTTGGTGATCCTGTTGGCCGCTTTCCTATGATCTGAACCAACGCGCTCATCCTTACTCGTTACCCATCTAAAATATTTAGCGCCCGTTTGCTTCATGCGCTGCTTTGTGATGTCAGAGTTTATTTTTGCGACCTGATCACGCGCTATGAATGCCGCTCGCTTTTTTGTTGACTGCGTTCTCTTCTGGATGTCTGCCGCTATCTTTGAAGGTGCGTAACCCTTCGACATGCCATCAGAGACAATGAAGCGTAGATCATCAAAATACTTTTGCGGTATCGACTTGATCAGATCAACGTTTTCCCTAACAGACAAATCAAAAAGGTTTTGTATTCCTTCCTGATTCATCATGTATTTGATATCGACACCAACAGCACGATTAACAGAGCGAACAAAGGAGGCCGTTGATTTGGCCTCTTGCATTGATATCGTTCTACGGGCTATCCGTTGATATTGAGCGTACATAGCTTGATTCGTGAATCTATCAACAATCCGATCTATAACGCTCATAACGTCATCAACCCAACTATCCGCTATATACTCAGGCTTTAAGCGCTTTATTTCTGGCATGAGCTCAGTTTTAACGTCTTTAGCCATGAGACGGATAAGAGAGTTCAATTGAATTCTGTAATCCGCCTCTATGGAGTCATTAGGATCAACGGGCTTAAACTTCTTGGTTTTCTTCTTCTGGCTGTTCTGTATCGCCTCGCTCAAAGCCTTCAGCGAGGTTTGGGAATTCGTCGTTGTCAGGATCAAAGCCGCCATTTTCTCGTACCTTCTGTTCTTCAGCTTCTATTTTTTCTTGAGCTGCAATTTCCGCATCAGTGATCTGATAAGTGTTTTCAGCTTTCAAGCGCTTCATAACGTGGCTAGGCTTAATGACTTTAGCCTCTAAATATGTTCCCTCAACTTGTGAACGTGCTAAATCCTGTTGAGCCATTTCTAGCCCGGATTCTTGATAGAGAGGGTTCCATTCAAATTCTATATCATCCGGGTATTCGCCAAGAGCGGAGCGGATTAATACCTGATCCAATTGCTCTATTGATGTTCTATGCTCGCCGTCTTGCTTTGATTTAATGCCATCATAGTAGTTTTTTAAATCACCTTCACCAGTGGCATTAAGACCGCCAGCGGAAACGCCAAACAATCTAGTTTGTGGGATGTCCACCTCACCAGAAACCCAAACGCGCATTTCTTTTAGCGTGTCAGCGATACCGGAAAACGATATTTGATTTCTAGTAAATTCCTCGTTCTTATCAATCAAGGCTAGGTTAATGTTTGACATCATCATCTTAAACGTTCTGTAACGCTTGATGATTGCCTCATCTTCACCTGAAGTAAGATCGTTAAATAGGCCGTCTTTGCTTATTACGTCCTGATTTGCCTTTTGCACTAATGCAGCAATGCCGCCCTTACTCGCCATGAAATCATATAAGCACTCCATTGCTCGCCTTAGTATGGAATCGCCCCAATAACCCTCAAGAGCCTTAACACGGCGCGTTAATCGGATACCCTCGAACCGCACAAAATGAGAGTGATGGATCTTGATACTGCTACCGCCGTAAACCGTGTAATATTCCGGTAACATGAAGTTTTTAGATAGCGGGTTTGTCACGTTAACGTCATGGGGCGATAGTTCCCATCGATCAAAGACCATCAAGTTTTTGAGATCGCCTTGTTTGACTTTGGTAACGTCTAGCGGTCTGCTTAGGTTTTGCCCGGTGATCATCAGAATAGCGGAGCCACCATACAAACGCGCATAAGTTAAAGCTTCTCTGAATATCTGTTGAACTTGAAACTCTTTCTCAACAGCTTCGATGAGATCGTTTTTGTCGTGATTGAATTTGCGCCATTCTCGCGTAGCATCTTCAGCCGGGATATCTACAATTTTCGCAGCTATGCCGCCATCGCGATACAGAGCATCAAGCTCAGCATAATTGATAACTTTGCTGAAGTGATATTTGTTGTGTGTTCTCGGATCGCTTGATGTGTTTAATCCGCTAAATACGTTCTGCATTCCATCAGTAGTAACTAGATGCATTCCGCCGGAGTTATCAAGCTTTACTCTTGGCTTGCTCATTAATCTTGATCCTTTCTAGATATACCAGCTTCACTATACGCAATAGCTAAAGCTTGTTCTCTTGATTTTACAGTCTCGCCAGAGCTTGAGCGGAGCTTGCCGGATTCAAACTCCTGCATAACCTTAGCGATCTTCTTTTCTTGCTCACTTGTCATTTACTAACCTTTCTTCGAGCGAACCCCTCAAGAGCTCCACCACCAAAATAAAACGCACAAATAACCGCGAACGGAATCGCTAAAGCGTCATTGAAAGGACCAAGCGCCGCCGCTAGATTGTCGCTTACAACGGTAAAGCTTTCGCCTTGATAAGCTGCATGAACCCGGAGCCCGGCGACAATGGTATGAACGCTGACAAAAGGAATACCAACAATCAGCATCATATAGCGTTGAGCCAGCTTGAACGGTTCGTAAAGCTTTAGCAGCCTAATGAACGCCTCTTTCTTTTCCTCATCAGTAAAGAAAGATTTATCAATACCGTTGTAAACGCCATCCGTTAACTTGCTAACAGAATCGCCAGTTCCAAATAGTTTCCCAAACAAGCCCATAATTAAAGCCCTCTTAGCCATTCTTGAACGTCAAAGCTTGGACAAGCCTTAACAAATTCATTTGGTGAAATCTTGCCGTCTGCGTTTAGATCTGGCGACCAATCGCGATGACCTTTGATCTGATTTAGCGGGATGCCATGAATGCCACATTGATCAGAAATGAATACGCGCAACGCTTCAAATTGCGCCTCTGTAAAGTTATTTTCAGGCTTGCCATCTTCATCAACCCCACCAATCAAGCAAACGCCCATATTGTTTTGATTATGGCCGTATACGTGCGCCCCCATGCGTGAAAGCGGTCTACCGGGCTCAAGTGTGCCATCTCGTTTGATTACAAAGTGATAACCCACATCAGACCAACCGCGCTTTAAATGCTCAGCCCTTAGCCATTCAACGCCTACGTCTAGGCTTGGGGGAGTCGCAGCGCAATGAACAGTAATAGAATTGAAGATCATCATTTAGCCCTTTCAATAAAATTTAGCTGATTATACCATTTTGTGAGTCTTGTCACAGTAAGCGATATTTGGCCGTGGCAATATACACACATCGAAACGGGGGAGGCCCCACAAACCATAAGGAAAACCTATTATGTGTAAATCATGTGAAGCGATTGAAATCTTTGTTGCAAATGTAACTGAATTCCCTTCAGGTTCAAATAAAGACATTGAAATCAAAGGCTTAGTGTTTAGCTACGACTCAAAGCTTGACGTTGTTATGATTCCTGAAATCATGCGTGAAGGTGCCGAATACATTGATCGCGAACTGTTTGAAATGGTTAAGCGCGAGAAAGAACAAGAGCAAGTTGGTGCGGAAGTTGAAAAGATCGCTAATGACCTGATGCCTGATAACCTTGATAATCTGCCAGCGCCGTTAAAGATGATCTCTGTAATGGGAGCTGTTAAGAAAGCGAAAGAGCTATACGGCAAAGGCTACCGCGCACCTAAGCAGGAAAACAATGAAGGTTAACTATGAAAATTCGGATCATGTCACTGACACCGATCCAACAGCGAATAGTTAAACTAAAATCTGATGGTAAGTCTGACCGTGAAGTTGCTAAAGAGTTAGGCTTGCCATTAGATGAAGTCACAGCCGCTAACCGTTGGATTGAAAGGAAACTAACTGAACGGTGGAAGAAAACCGCTAAGGAGTGTTGGAAGATCATTAAGGAATGGAACGCATCTAGTACGCTAGTTCTATTTGTTTGCTTGATGCCAATACTGGAAAACGTTGACACAATTCGCGGCAGGGCTCCGACTAGGATTAAAACTCAGTATAGCCGTGTAACTAGGTTGTCAAGAAAGGAATAAAGGGTTTTAATTAAACCAACATCGAAGAAAGGATCTTTTTATGTTGGTACTAAATAGGAAAGCAAGGCAAAAAATTTGTATTGGTTTGGGGTTACGCGATCCAAATGATAACCCTGAAATTGTATTAACTGTTGTTGATGTTAACTCGCCTTATATCTGCGTTGAAGTGGATAACAAAGGCAAAAAGACAACGCACAAAATGACTCCGCTTGATATCGAAAAGATCAATGAAGATATTTTATTTCAAGTGGTATCGGTAAACTATCGAGAAGTTAAACTAGCCTTTGAAGCTCCGTTAAAATATCGGATATTAAGAGGCGAACTATAGGAATTACGGAAATGAAAAAATTACTACTATCTATCGTTATCGCTGCATGTTCTTTCTCTGCTGCTGCTACTGAAAAGCTAACCAATGCAGAATATGAAAACATCATTAAAGGTATCGAAACTGCAACTTGTGTCGAGCTTGGATTAAAAACAGAGATTGATGTTGCGCTTGTCATGCTCCCGCTTAACGATACGCGCCCTGATGTGTTCAAAGCGTTAATTAAAAGCGATCTGAAGTATGTTTTATCAGCAATGAGCAGAGAGCAATTTTTAGATCTCGCATACGTTCAAGATAGAGTTGTATCTAACCCTTCCAAATACTGCAAATAAAAACTGACATCTGAGGGGCTTCGGCCCCTCTTGTTTGTTTTCACCTTCCTCTTTATACTTATCTAAAACGCGCTACGGATTGCAACATTGCCAATAGATGGAGCTTTCTGCCGTGTCGTTACCTTCCAGACAAGATTTTGTTGTTGCCTACAACGAGAATCACGCCATACATCTGCACTTTGAAAACGATCATTGTGACGGTACAACATCGCCCTTTACTCAAACTGATTACGTTTGCCACTTGATGATCAAGGAAAATAACAGCCTTGACGATTCTCTAGCTCTTGCTCATTACAGCCGCCCGGTAGCAAATGGGGAGGTTGATTTCTCCCTCATACCTTCAGAGATCAACGCGATTGGTGAGGGCGAGAAATGGTTTGATATCTGGTTAACCAACGAAAACAACGGCGACTATAGCAAGCCTCTACTTTATGGCACCTACACTATCAAAGTTCTCACTAATAGGGGTGAATGATGGCTTGTACTGACATAATTGTAAAAGTCGTTGGTGACAACCAATTCATAACTGATCAGGTTACAACCGTAACCGATAAAGCTAATGAAGTTACAAACACGGCGCAACAGGTTAAGCAAGATGCAGACAGCGCAGAGCAAAGCAAACAAGACGCTCAAACTGCCGCCTCTGAAGCCGCTCAGCATTTGAGTGATATCAAAGCTCATCAAAACCCGTTCTTTACCAAGAATAGTGATAGCTTGGAATCCATCGCGACCAAGGGCTATAACTTCAAGGGCGGCGGCGTAACTGTAACTGAAACATCACCGGATGAATTTGAGATCAACATCCCAACGCCCGGGGATATGCTAAGGAAAACATACGATCCTAAATCGGTTAACGCTGATGCTTTTGAGCGCTCCAATCATAGGGGCGAAATACCAATAGCCACAGTTACAAATCTTCAGACAGAGCTAGATGATAAGCTTGATGCATCTGAGTACACGGATGCAAAAGTTAAAAGCATGTATGAAAGCAATGCAGATACAAACGCTTTTACTGATGCTGACAAAACAAAGCTTGATTCTGTTGATCTGGCTGTTGATATGAAAAGTTCCGTTTACGATCCTAGCGGCGTGAACGCTGATGCTTTTAACCCTGATAACTTCGACTTTTCCAAGTTTCCTGATGATGCTGTTCTAACGGTTGTAGGCGGTAAGCTTTCAGATTCTAGGGTTCTAGCTAAGGATGGCAGTGTAGAAACAAGATCAAACTCTCTTAGCATTGGCCCCCATTACTTTTCAAGCGCTGGCGAGAATGTAATGGTTAAAAACTTATGGAACGGGAAAATATTTGCGCCAGTATGGCAACAAATAGAAAAAGACAAATCAGACCTTCCAACTTACAGGGTTTACACTGACTCTGCTGTTGCTGATATCTTTCTGAGTATCAATGGTAGTGATGTTTTAACTAATCCATCATTTTCATTAACAGCGCCACAAAACTATAGAATTTGGAGCTTTACCCTCAAGCCGTCTAAATCTCTTAATGGCGTAAAAATGAGATTGTCATTTAATGGCCGTATAGCCTTTGACGATACTATCGGTGATTTCATTGCCGGGACAACCTTTAAATATGATCTAGACAGCAATACAGCTCCTTTTGATGTTTATCAGGGCGAAACATTCTTGATCACTTTCTATCACGAAGACGAAGACGTTTTATTGTACGGTAACGCTTTAAGCGGCCTACCTTACTCTTTGATTTCTGTTAGGCGATGGAAAGAAGTACCAGTATCGGGCGGAGCCGGAACGGGTAGCGGTGATATGCTTAAATCCGTTTACGATCCAAATGATGACGGAATTGTTGATCGTGCCACAGAGGCCGATCAGGCTGTAAAGATTTCCGGGGTTGATTCGGTTGCAAGCGGCAGATACTACGGAAAAGATTCAAATGGTAATGTTGGTTTTCACGCTATAACAACAAATCAGCCATCTGAAGCAAGTCGCGTTATCGTTAGGGAGTTTACTGGCTTACTAACTCTTAGCCATGACGATCTACCCGTTGGAGTTACTAGGTGTTTTGTGTTTAAAGGCACAAGCGATAAAACACTAACCTTGCCATCCATAGCATCTAGGCAAAGCCCTGATGATGTATTGTTTTATGTGGTTAACGCATCGCCTAACAACTCAAAATTGTTCTTATCTATTCAGTCGCCCGACAAATGGAAAGGCCTTACTTATGTACAGCTTGTTTCTGTAATTGCTGATACTGGTTACGCTGTTGCTTCTGACACTTCTGAATCGTCATGGCATACAGTAGCAAGCCTTTCTGATGGCGCTATATCTGATTTAAAAATTAGAGCGCAGACTAATGAACAAAACATACAGGCAGCAACTACAGCAATCACTGGTCATGGGACACTGTTAAAACAATATGGCGGTTTAATCCAATCTAACTCGAACGATGTTGATGTCATTAAAAGGCAAATTCCGTTATTAATTCAAGATGTGAACGTTTTGCGAAAAAACGCAGCCAACAAGATAACCGCAGAGCCTAACTATGCAGCTAAGACAATCACTTTTAAGTTAATGTCAGAAACAGGGCTGATTGATTCGGTAATGGTTGATTTATCCCCGTTCCTTGGTGGCCCTGTCACTACTTACCCGGCCTATTATGGTTTTGATGTAGATCCATCACGACTAGACTCATCATCAACAGTTGCTAGTGGTGCTAGTAGAGAATTCTTAAAAATTGGTGGAGCTGACATTAACGTTACGCGAAACGACGCAGATTCTAAATATATATGGATATGGATACCTGACGCATTAGGCACGGTAACAGGTTTTGAATTTAGCGGGTTTACTTCTGTATGGGGTTCTAGGCCGCTAACAGTTAATAACGTGGCTGGTAAGATTTTCACTAGCCCAAATAAAACCGCAACTAAAAATGTAACATTTGAGGTTAGAACATGACATCAAGCATTAGAGTACCAGACACAATAAGCAAACTAGATCCAACAGATTCTTATCCA
>JARWCS010000053.1:0-17536 GCA_034783895.1 Geukensia demissa
ATTGTCGCGCGACATCTCGCGACTGTCGCCCGAACATCGCGCGACTACCGCACGATGTCGCGCGATTTTACCCGAGATTAAAAGTTTAAACTAACTACAACAAGTATAAACACCCAGCGATTTTCGCGCGACGTCGCACGACATCGCGCGACTGTCGCACGTCAGTCGCGCGACGATCGCTTTGGAAGTATAAATGAGCCCTAAGTGTTAAACATACCACACACTGCATGACCGTTTTTGGCCTGCAATCCCATATCAGGTCATCTGACTTAACGCTTAATGCATCGGTCTATTCAGAAAAAATATAAAGGAGCAACCATTTGATTTTATGGGGTTGGGGTGGGTCATGGAAGTTTTTTTTATCTTACCTTTGTCTCACACCATTTTTCTCCTGTCTTTTTTCTCGGCCAGTTGTTGGCCTAGATTTTTTAACACTGTATGGATTGAAATTTCAGTCTTTTGCCTTTTTTATTCACAAATTTGAGCCTGCCTTTTATTTTCACCACAATTAGGCATCCTGCTTTTTATATCAAATTTCTTCCATGTTTCCTATAAATATCAAATTGTTGCCCCGAACCATTGTTTCTTCTTAACCACTATGGCAAATATTTCAACCATATGTGCTTACCACTTGGTCACATTAAAAACCCTATTCCAAAGGTTTCTTTCCTTTCTTATGTATCCAGATTAATTAACTTTGACAAAAGTCATTACAAAATCAGATGAGAACCGACATTTTCCGGACAAATTAATCTGTTTCCGAATTGATCCAAATTTAAGCTTTCACAAAGAAACCGAGTTTAAAGAGGTTTACTGTAGCTTCATATTATTGTGTTTACCTAAACATTTAAGCAACGGATCGATTGGATTGAAATAATAGGGTTTCAGGCATGATGTCTTTTAGTAAGAGAAATCTTAATTAAAGCTTACATCAGGTTTATAGAAGACGTATTAGGTTTTATTAGGAAATGTCTGACGTTTTGTCAGAGTGAGCTTGGGGTTATTACAGAAACTTTATAGCCATTATAATAGAACTAATAGTCTTGAGAAGATATTTTTTTCTTTGAAATCCTTTTTAACGGCATATTGGTTAATAAGAGAAAGATCATATTTAGAAGTCTGGTTAATGAGAAAAGATCACATTAAGAAGTTAACACAGATAAAAATATGCTGCGAATTATCGTTTGATAATGCAGTTGTAAATATCTGAATAAAAATTCAAACCAATGGTAATCGCAATGTTATACAAGAAAATATCTGAAAATTCATACCATAATAATTTTAAACATATATAATTACAGTTTGCATTAAGTGATTTAAATGAAATGTTTTAAATTGTATGTGTAGCGAGAGACAGAATATGAAAAAGGAGATGTGGCATGACTGTTCATGAGATAGCCATCCACCAAATAATTATACAATAATATTGTGTTTTTCGTGAAATATGCCAAAATATATCTCAAGGTTTGAAGACATAATGCACGACCCGGAGGCATATTACACGGATTACACGATATTATTGTGATTATTACTCTGAATGTTTACCTCATTGTCAATCAAATTGAGATTAATTATCGCATGATTTTTTAAAGACCGCCTTTTACTGGCATATTACATGGATAAGCGTTTAATATGCTTTCGCATATGATATCATCACTATCTGTCCTTTGTAAAAATATGTCAAAATAGTAGAATCGAAATTCTAATGAAAGATTCCTACATGAAGAGTAATAATAATCGATATTAAATTTCTACAGGATCAATTACACTCTTTAATAAAGAACCGGAGTTAATACCATAAAGTAAGCTGTAAAAAGCCCTCAAAATACAAATGTGAAACAATTTGTATTAAATACGACAATCTTCCTAATCCATTAAAAATTGGTGAACGAATAACAATAAATGACTATTTAAACAACAACAACCAATGGACTACAGGTTCCTGGCTTAGGACAGGTACATTAGGTATGTGGCGGGATAAAAACCAGTTTGTTCGCTTTCAACCCTCCCCTAACCTGGGCCATGGTTGCGACAATTCCAATGTAGAATACCCATGTGAGAGATCAGAAGTGCATAGTCCAAAGAGACAAGACAAATTTGAAACACTAAAAGATAAAACGAAAACGAAAAGAACAAAGGCTTGGAATCCAGGAACTTCTTTAAAAACAGGAGTATGATCAGGTGCTCAGGAAAGGTAAGCATCACCTTCTGCGCGCAACACCCGTCGTGGAATCCTTAAACTCTAATCTGGGTTAACGTCAATCCGAGAAGAGGTCAACTTATTTTTGTATTAGCGGTAACAGATCCATTACTAGTTGAAATACACAGATACCATATGTATCAACCAATTCGTGATGGCGACCACTTGGAACAGGCACGAGAGTGTCGAATCAACTGCGAAACATAAACCCCGTAGACAGGAGATGCAGGAATATTGCCACATAAATATAGAAAGTTTACAATAGGAAAGTTTATGTCATCTCGTTTGTCTTAAATCTAAAATACAAGTTTTCCCTCTTGGTCAATTTCGAGAAATAAATCTAGGTATGAAGCAGATTTTGTTGAGACTGTGGTCTCCTTAATTTCTAGTTCGCTTGGAAATAGTCTCTCCTACACCATTAACGCCATCAACCTAGTAGTAGCAATAACAGCTTGCAATATCGTTGTTATTGGACTAGATGTCAGACTTGTATTTTGAAATCACTGTTGATGGATCGGAGCTCCCCGAGGGTATTCATCAGCACGGTTTTCAGACTTTAAAAAAAATGTTACATATTGTTATACAGGGCGGTGTCTACCTCCTTTACAAGGAAGATATGCCACTTTACCCAGACAAATTATCAAGTCGCTCAAACGAAGTTTGTGATGATTAATTGTTTTGCACTCTTTCTTATTGTTATTATGTCACCCCGGACGAATGTCGGGTGACATATTGTTATTATTCCGTCTCTTTATTATTATTTATTCTTCCACCTTATTTTTATCAGCAGCAGATCGTAATAGCCGTAACACTTTTCTCACGTATATTTGGTCAAAAGTGGGATGTTCATGATATGCCTTAAAGTTGAGCGCCTTTTATAAGATGGCCGACATAATACGTTAAAAATTAGATAGTCATTATATCGAAAACTACCACATAGAATTGTTTGAATCTTAAAACAAATGTTCAGAAGAGTGAATAGACGGAATTTATTCAAATAAACGGGGTCGGTTTTCAAAATGACCACGAGAAATGGCGTCCAAATTCTGTTAAACTCAACATTATACGATTTCATCGAAAATTGATATTTTAGACGTTATTCGCCACGATAAATACATTTAATATTTATATTTATTTATATCAATATATCTTAAATGTTATTCGCCACGTTAAATAGATGTCTGTAATTGATTCGGTGGTTGTCTCATGGACAACCGTATCACACCTGTTTCTATAATAAACGTAGACCTTAGTGCCTAAATATACATATTGACTCATATTAAAAAAGAAATTGTACATTTCCAATCTTTTAGTCCAGAGTTAAATTAAAAAAAAACAAAAAAACAAGATGACGTATATGAAAATCAAAACGCTTTAGTATTGGGAACAATAATTAAGTAATAATCGAGTAAAAAAGATTATAACTTCAAAAAGAAAGCAGCCGTCAAATAAAATACGAATAATTTACTATTGGAGAGAACATGATATCAAAATTTAATCATTAGTTTGTAGTGCCAGACTTTACAGAGATAAATACATCATTTATTGAATTTATTTATTGAATCAGTGTTACAGAATTAGTTATTTAATGTCCAGTCAATATCGTTCTTATATAATCCTTGAGTATATCTTGACTGGCTTTTGTTCTATTGCTGAGAGCTGACAACGAGAACCGTCTTAATCAGGATTTGTTTGATTTCTTAGACTCATTTATTTATTTAACTGACCATATTTCTCCTGAAGCAGATTAATATAACATAAACACTTATTAATAAATATAAATTTGCTACACAGTACAACATCAAAAGAGTAAAACAATCTCAGAAATACTTGATTTAAAGATTATTTTGATGAATACTTTTGAGTTTATATCGCATATTCTTCGAAATGAAATTATTAATTCATATACGATCAGAGCTACCAACTTGACCAAAAAATATTTATTAACCATCACGAAATTTAAAGGCTACGACTGGCAATCCTACACCTCTTACGGTATACTGGCTTCCTGAACACCACAAAATCATACCAGATTTTGATTTTTATCCAGCAATAAAGCGTTTTATTATAAAAATACGAGTGTACGGATATATCAAAGTAATATTCGTATAGTAGCTTAATATTGTCTCCTGGTATCCCGACGCATTTTGAGCGAGTCGGAATTTTAGATTCGGAAACCAGCTGACTGGTGTCTTCAAACGTCCGCGTTCTCAAAGAAATGTAGAATGAAGAATCGAATCAATTTTAGACAGAAAATTGTCCATTTTATCTACCTTTTAAGAATTGCGGATAAAAACAATACATGAACATTGTCGGAAATTATCAAATTCATTTGTATTCACTGCAAATCGGGTAAAAACGCTCGTCGAAGACTCGCGACATGTTACCCGTTTCTAAAGCTCGTACAAATAAATTTAATATTTTCCGTCAATGTACATGTATTGTATGATATCTATTAAAAGTAAACGCTCACCCACTCACGACTCCATTCCAATACACTTACTGTAATTAAAATCTTGTTAATAATGCAAAAAAATCCATGAAAACCAAGCTATCAAATTACTTTTGTAGTGTTAGGAATTCATTTGAAGTTTTGGACAAATTACACTCTGTCGAAGTACAACGCTTATCCATGTAATATGCCTGTTAAATGCGGTCTTTAAAAAATCATGTGATAATTAATGGGCGGGGTTTTCTAACTTTGATTGACAATGAGGTAAACATTCAGTGTAATAATAACAATAATATTGTGTGATCCGTGTAATATGCCAAAGTATGTCCCAAGGTTAGAAGACATAATGCACTCGCCTCCGGGTCGTGCATTTTGACTTCAAACCTTGGGATTGGCATATTACATGGAAAACACAATATTATTGTAAAACTATTCATACTTAAACCAAATGTCATATGTTGAAGAGAAACTTTCTAAATATTTCGTCTTTCAAAAATTTGGTTGGATTTATCTATTTTTAGCAATAAATGCAATTTTATTACAGTGATAAAACAAATAAATAGTACACTAATTGTACGCATTATCCCATGGTTTAGGAAAAAGACCTCTTTAATAACAATGTTCGATTATTCAATACAGTATATCGACAAATAGTGGGTATGTCCATTGCCTACTAATTTTTGCTCAGAAGTTTTTAAAAGGTGCTTATTTAGTTTATACAAGAGATTTTAAGGAACGGATTTCCGACAACACAACGTCATATACTGTCGTTAAATTGATACACGACAGAAAAAAGGAAGAAAAATTATTTTCTTTATTCATTCCAATTGCGTTGGAGCCGGGGGTGGGGGTGGGTGGGGAATGCGAGACAACAGCCCGCTTCTTTTGAAAGGCGGGGGGGCAAAACTATGTCGGAATTGGCTTCACATTTCGATTTGTTTGCATTTGAGTGCTTCTTTCTCGTAATTCCTATGTTTTGGTTCTAATGCTACCGATGAGAGATTACATCTTGAAATGTAGCGAAATTCTCCATATCAATTCAACATTAGTAATTTTGTATTATGAATGGTATATTATAAAAGAATTACGAGTTTTAGTTAAGTCTCAAAACTTTGTGTGGAACATTCGCCAGATATAGAGAATTGGACTACTGTTCTATAGATCCCCTGTCTGTTCCCGATCGCTCCTTAAATAATTTTGAGAAAAAAGCTCTACAGGTAATGTAAAAAGCTCATCAAAATCTCTGCTGTTATCGATAAAAAGTCTTCTATGAATCGGAATTTTCAACAAATTGAAATATCTTCTCCTCTTACATAATAGAGGGAATATCAACTGACATCTGTCGGAGAATTTGGATGTCTGCGCGAGAACTCGTGGCTTACAAACATTACTGTGAATACACTTGTCCATTGAACAGTTTTTTATGTAAGGATCTGATGTCTTCCTAGGCAAAAATATTATGGCAATTATCCAAAAAGCCTTTAGAGAGTGGGTGAAACTGAAATTGCTTTAGTAGTACATCACGTCCAGACAGATGATTGATAATTAATTTTAGATAATGATAGAAAAAGTGTTCATTAAAGTCTGGACCAATTTTTATAAATAATTGAATCCGTCATGAACTTGGATCATCAAATAGTTCAACTGCAACTAAAAAATGAACATTCCAATATCTAGTTGTTGCAGAGTTTGTGCTTAACGGTTATTTAATGGCCATCTAAATAAGGTAATTCGTAGACTTTCGAATCTTAACTATATTGTAGTTTTTGAAACATACAACATCGTTAACCTTGTTTGAACTGTTACCAGGAGATTAAATAATATTGTTGTCTTTCAAAGTTGATAGATGTTAATATAAAAATATATCATAAAAGAATGTGGAAAGTATGTATGTTTAGGCAAATATTACTATTACGAAAACTTATTTATTCAGCATTTTCGTTAGGTTTAATGCGCAGATACAGGCAAATGTGTGGTGTAAACTTGATGCATTATTCTACAACAGTTCAATGAACTAAGTTTCTGACATTTACTGATTTCTTCGAAAAAAAAGGAATAAATATTTACACATCGTCAACCAATTTACAGGTGAACTTTGTGAATTATCGTATTTGATTATATTTTGTGTGGATTTTTTCTTTAAATTTTATTGCGAAGTTACTCGATTTCTTATGCTGTTTGGAGGTTGTAAACAGCGGCCTATTGCTTTAGATGTGCTTTTATATATTTTCGGGTACTGGAAAAGATGTTGAAAAGATACAGTGTACATCTTTCTAACATTATGATTTGTATAATTCCCTTTTGTTATTTTTATATGTGGCTTAGCGGCATTCAATGCGTGGTGAACTATATTGGTCCATGAATAAATTTAAGAATCATTAAGTCGTGTTCGATATAGGTTAATCCAGAAATGCGTTTAGAAGTAGTAAATATTTGGCTTTTGGTTATGTGTTATAAAGGTTTGTAAAATGTGGATTGTGTCTTTCTGACATATATTTCCATTTTTCCAAAAACGGAAGTTGTAAAAGGCCCCCAAAATGTAAAATGTGACACTGTTCAGCAAAAACATTAACATTGTCCTTATCTTTAAAACAATGGTGAATAAATAAACCAAAAACAATAACCCGTTTTGTTTTGTTTTTCAGAACAAAAAAGGTCCTTATCCTGTAAAGTATTCTGTTTGTGTGTTTTTGTCATGTCTTTCAACTTTTTCTGCACTTGACAGACCATTCGGTTCTTCCCGCTTCCCAATAAAATGCATTCACTCGTATATTTCTCCAATAAAAATTTAGAAGATTCAACTGTACTATGAACCTCCTTCCTTTCAGACCAATAAAATAGTTGCAATTTTTATAACATGTCATTTTCTTACCTGCATCTGAATCGTAAATATACGATATATTATTCCACGGGTGTGACACAATAAGATCTCGCAGAACTCTCGTCAGAGGTGGTTTCATATGGATTTCATAATTCCCGGTCATGGTTTCCAGTACAGGGCTTATAGTGATGTACGGCATGTGAAATCTGTCTGAGTATGACGTCAGAATATCTTGAGACCGATGAGACTTTGTTCCAAACATAGCAAATACACCATTCGACATATGTTTACATACTGAAAAATATACAGATTGGTTTATGAAATATATTACCTCAAAAACTTGCGGTTATTTATCTTAATGGATGAAATAGATGTTCAGTCCGGTTCTCCGCCTAATCAACTCACACCGTTTGACTTAACACTAACCTCAATCAGACTATTTCCTACCGTGCAAAATACGTACAGGTAAATAAAAAGAGTAGCCAGTAGGCTTTGACATATAACTTTGCGATAATTTGTTTTCATAATTATTGTGTAAAAAGTATTCAATATGAAAATAAATAGTTACTGATACGTCGAAATAGTACGGAAAATGATTTGTTGTTGCTACTTTTAAAAATAGTTTTCATTCAATGTATATACATGTACATTCAGATGGACATGAAATTCCGCTACATACTGAAAAAAGTTGTTTCTTTCAAAGTGGGGTTGTAGAAAGCAAATTCCTGATTAAAAATTATTACATTGTTATATTTTGCTTCATGCATGATAGCTTATTTGGGATATGAATATATAGTAAGTTCATTGCTTCATTAAAGAACATGCGCAGTTTGAGTTACATATTAAACAGAATTAGGCCGATGAGACATAGATCTGTCTCGCGAAACAATCCTTTTTCCAAGGACAGAAACATAAAATACATGTATATAACAGATGTCATTTAATACAAATTCTCCAAATGTGTCTTTCTTTAACTTTATGTTACTTTTACTGTTGGAACTAATTACCTTCACTCTTTTTTACTTGTCTTATATCCTCTTGTCGTATATTGAATAAGACGGATGAACGCCTTTTATTAGAAGTCTAATAGCAGAAAATGTTTCCTTAATAACAATATAATATAAGCCTGGTTTCATTTTGTTCTTTCAATGCTTGTTTCTCATGTTTTATTCATAGCAGAACTTAATAGTGAGACAATTTATTGCTTCAGGGAACGTCAAATTAACTCGCAGCTTTGAACACTGCACTTTTTGTATTCAGCTTTAGTAATGGCGCCTTTTTTTTTATAATCGTTTTAACTTGACAGAAGTTAATACTAAAGCTCTCATTGTAAAACAAAAATTGATTTATGTGACCATTATATCATTATAAAAACGCTTCTCCTGTCTTTTCATACAGAAATATGAACACATTGTGTACGTTATAAAAAGAATGCCATTCACTATGACAAACTGTATAAAACGCCCCAAATATCGTACGGTTACTGCATAATATCGATAAGGCTACAAAATGTTTGATTTATATAAAGAAAACGCTCTTTATAGGAAATAAATCAATGGACAGTTTCAGAAATGCAACGGAACTTTGAGAACCTCATTGGTAAAGATGTCACTTACGCGGACGCTAAATTTGCGCTATGTGTTTAATTAGGACGGAAGTTGAATTTCTGACTCGTTCCATTGTAACGTTTTCGTCGAACAGAGGTATGCGGACGCCTTTGCTACTGACTGAAACCTGGAGACAGGTTCTGTCATAAAATTCATAAGTACATGTAAGATCATGTAAGGCCAAAACCAGAGCTTCAAGCAGCTCACAATCGTTCACTTTATTCATAGCTCTCTATACAGTCAACCAAGCAGAAAATGTTTGCCACATGAATAAAATGTCATGCATCTTAAACATGCTATGTTTACAGCGGGAATAATGAATGGGTTATATTTTCCCAGCAGAGTGACTTAATTGTTATTTTATATGTATTATATGTTAATATGTGCACATTCTTTATGTTGTTCTTCAGAAAATTTTGCTGTCATTTGTACGCTGAATTAAGTTGTAGAGGACCATTAGAACACTCATTAAATATCAAAAACAATAAATAAATAAAATAAAATAAAGTAAACTTTTTTAACCAAAATTTCCGTTAGGTTACTTTGTGAATCTAAGTGAAGTCGTTGCGGCCTTGTTGAATTTCTAATTCGTACAAACATTAAAATTTTGGTAGAGGATCATCAAGGAAAATAATACAAAAAACATTTCAATTGACAAAACAATTTCTCACAATATTGCGATGAATATCCAGTTAATAAATTTGCTGCTGAGTGACCGGCCGTCAAACATTTATCATAGGTTTTAAAGCAATGTTGCAGCATAACCTTAATTACCATCAGCAAACATATTTGTTCACATACATTTTGTGGACGAGTGTTCCAGCAGATGATAAGCATTCCAATGGGCAGTTATTGTGCGCCTTTACTTCATAACCTACACTTTTAATTTACAGAGAGAATATCTTTAAGGACAATATCAGAACAAAAAAGAAAGGTAGTCTTAACTCTAGCTTTCTCTCAATTTTCACATATCAATGTAACTAGATTCAGTGACTATCTAAAATTCATCTACCCAAATGAGCTTGAAATTAAAACCACAGCCGATACACATAGGTTTGCTTATCTAGATCTTCATTGAGAAGAGTGAAAACAAATATCTATGACAAATGTAAGGGATTCCGATTTTTTAACAGTCAAGAAATTTTCCCATGCCATACAATCAGTGTGGAATTTTATGGTCGAGAGAGAGAGAGAGAGAAAGAGAGAGCACAAATTTACATCATCAAATTGCTGTTTTCTCCTCCAGGAGGTTGAATCCGTTGTCATGATTTTAATGGGTTGTCCATATGCAAGTTTTTGGTCGATGTTTTTGGTTGATGTTGCATGTTGTGGTTTTTGTCGTGTGTCGTCTTGGTTCTGTTATTGGTTTGTCGCCTATTGGTTGATATTTGATTTTCTCTCCCTACAATTATTGCTGATGGCGACATTGCTACTTGTAAGCTATAAACTCGTTTGTCGAGTGTTATACAAAATTTAAACACGTTGAATATAGGTTAAAAGTCGACAATCAAATGAAATTAAATACTTTAATAATTCTTTTGGAAGCGTCAATATCAAATTCATTTTTATATTAAATTACCTAGTATCTTTATATTTATAATTCGTTTTATGCAGGCAAACTTTCATCGAACGGCTAATTATATTAAAGTAAACAAGTCGTTCATAAGTTGTTTTAAAATTACACAATGTTTCATTCCCGTTAAACGTCAATGTGGGGCAACCACATCAGGGAACGAACTGTTGCAACTGTAGAACAACTTCTGCAAGTTCATTACAAATTTTCACATCTAGCTAAGATGTATGCTGAGACTGGAGAATACTGACTTTTCGAATAAGGAACATCAGTAGAAATTACATCATTCTGAAATTAACCGAGTTCGTATACATAAAAAAAATTATGTTAAAGAATCCCTTAGAAATACATGTGCACTTAATATTGATATTGATTGGATTGAAGACAAATCTAGACACCCGGAAAAAATATTTACTTAAGTAGTTTTATACGGGTCACAATTGTCCTGCATGAATCATGTGAAATTTTTCACAGCAACGATAATGTCTTACTTTATTTGTATATATGAACTAAAGGGCTTTCGGAAAACCGATATTTGGACCACTGGGCTTTCAGACGTCTAAGTCTTTGGATACCAATCTTTCCCACCGCCGGTACCGACTGTTTATACTTCGAAATTTAGGACAACGGAAGATTAGACATAAGGTCCTTCAAAATGATGAGCTTTCAACCTGAAAGACTTTCGAACTACCGGGACTTTGTACTACTGGACCTCAGCATACAGTGTCTGAAATATTCCTAAAGACATCGTTGTGTGCAAAAAATGACCTAGACACGGAGATTTTGATATCATAGAAATAGATTAATTAATTGCTGCTTAGCGTATATCGGGCAATATTTCAACAAAATTCAGAATATGAACAAGTTAACAAACCATAAATTAATATGTTGACTGTGAGCAGAGGACCGGTTATGTAGGGACTTAAAGACTTGCACTGGAAAAAATACGGTTTGGATAGGGGCAGCAAATTTAACCTTTTGACCGCCTTCTGACCACTTATCATAAGCTGTTAGAAGGGGTGTTAACGTGCTAAGAATATGGCATTTTCAAGAAACGGGGCGACATTAACACCAGATAATGTATAGTTACATCCCCACAACCCAAGACGTCCCATTTACATGACTTGTTCCTCAAATACGGAGATACCTATTATTTCCCCGACACAACCTTCAAAGATTACGAAACGGAGCTCGAGTATTTGAACATCCCATTCGAACGAACGCAAGCCCTTTTAGCTCTGGTTCTACATGAACCTGCAGGCGGAGAAACTGAACGGCCTATTTCTATACCTCGGCTGTCGTTGAGGATTTAGGAAAAAAAACACTAATTGATTTCTTTATGATTTTATACTAAAATTCGAGAATGTTTAAATTCATCCAGTCCTTTTACCTTAACTGTAACTTGCACTGATTCGCACATGTCCTGGCTATCATCCCACAAAAAAAATCATTTTAGGTTTAAAATCTTTTAGCGACACGCTATCTCCCATGGCGGTACCTCTGTTTAAAACGCATTTTACCTTGGATAGCGACGCGTTGTTGGAACATGCCGCCATATTTAAAATAACTTTTAAAACTGATAAATCATGTGCCCAAAATGATTGAGTGATAAGAAAGTGACAACAGTGTATACATTTTGTACATTTTAAAGTCGAGCTGACAATTTCAAAGGATGAGCATTATGAGACTCTTAAAAAACATCTAAAGAATTCTTGGTATTGCTTGTAACAGTAAAGATAACAATCAACTATCTGGTCACAATTTTCACCTTATATGTCATCGTGTTTTATGAAACGTGCTACATACCACTACTGCCAAAATAAATTTACATACTTTTCTTTAAAAGAATTTTTAACGAATTTATTATCTCCTCGTTCAACTCGTATTACTGAAAAAAAATAATCATATAAATCCTTGACTGCCTCGGTGGTGTAATGGTTAGCGTGCTCGCCTCGAGTGCGGAAGGTCGTGGGTTCGATTCCCGGTCGGGTCAAACCAGGGACATTAAAATTGGTATTTACTGCTTCTCCGCTAAGCAGGCAGCATTAAGGAGTAAGAGACAAAGACAGCCGGGTCGGCCCAGAGTCAGAATAATGTGTCTGGGTAAAGTAGCATTTCTTCCTCGGACTGTTGCTTTCCTGAGCTAGCACGTTAAAAATCCGGCTCAGCGTGTCGGTGTAGTACAAAGCAGGGTTCATCATCATCATCATTCATTAATATACTCTCGTCCTGAATATGCATGAAATATTTGCCACTAGACGTTAAGCAATATTCAATCAATCAATCAATGAATTCTTCGTATAGAAAGATATATGTAAAATCTACAAGACTGACAATGTTACTTTTGAAAACACAGATATCTGTATTTGTAAAACATTTCTCATAAAACTTCAATTTGTAGAACACATGAAATTTTCATATGCGATATTTAAAAACCAAATATTTCAGTCTGTATTACGTGCCAGGAGACCCCAGAAGCCAGGATGTTACACCATTTACTCCAGAGCTTCTTGGGGTCTTAAGCGGCCCCTAGAACCCCTGCCGTAAAGACACCTCGAGGTATACAAGTCGCTTTGCGACTTGATAATAATGTATGGCAGTACCAGATTTTTTTCCACTGTACGCCTATGATGCCCACCTGAGTATCCAATGATTGGAATAAAAGTTGTAACAAGGTTATAAGTCAAGATATTGAGCGAAATGAATTTTAATTTTTGGTTGAAACCTGGCAGGTTATATTTCTAATTATCCAGAATAATCAAAACATCGACAGATTGAATTTTTGACAGAACATTTTTCTAGCGACCAGTCATGACACGTTACCATTAAATGTTTATTTATTTATGAAGAAAAACGATTGCAGATATATATATATAGATATATTTCCTTATTGTAGGTCATGTATGGGGTTACAAGCAAGGTGTACGTAAGTGTTTTTAAAACTTCATTTATTTTGCATGTAATAATATTCTCTGCTCCTGATTTTGGTAGTAAAAACAAGATGGCCAAGGAGGACCTTAAAAAATAATCAGGTCCGATATTTGCCGTTTCGAAAAAAAAGATGACTGACAAAATTTTCTCGCATAAACAACATTAGAAAAAAAATCATTTGCATGGATTGACACACACTGAAACCCCAGCCCCCTCCCTGAAAATCAAATTTTCGGTGTCTCAAAATCTCAATAATACACATCATTTTAGAAAGAAACTTGTGCGGAAAAGAGAAAGTTATTGCATAATTTAAAAACATCGTTTATTCCATATCTTAGGTTTTTAGATAATTTTTTGGTTATGGTAATTCTTCTTTTATTGTTATATTTTCTTGTTTTTTTTTACTCCAGAACCAAACCAATGGCACACTTTGTTCCCATTCTGTGACGATAAAAACCAATCTCCAATAGATATAAAGACAAAAGATGTCGTATTTGATCCTGCTCTGGAGAAATTCAACTTGACAGAACTCGATATTACTAGAAATGTTCAGATGGAACTCTGTACAAATCACGGACGTTCAGGTATTAAATTTTACTCCTGAAATACATAAAGAAAATTGCGTCTGAATTATATTACAGCATCAGAATCACAGATGCTTTAGGCGATTTTAGCGAATTTTTAAGTGAAATATAAAAGATTTAGGCTAGGTGTCAAGGAGAGGACTGTTTCCACGTTTGAAGAATAGAGCATGATTTGTCTGACAAAATTACTACAGCAAGACCGGTGATCAAGTTTGAGACCTCTGGCTAGTAGTCCACTTTCCTACCAAATGCGATAAAGGAATATAATTCTTTGTTTATTATGAATGCGAATATAATTATTTGTTTATTATGAATAACATTACATAATTGAAACACATATACACATATTGCAGGTAAAGCAGGTATGCACTACCACAGCTAATTTAAGATTTTATTAACTTGTTACAGCCCTTTATAACTTTTGTTGAACACAAGGGGTTCTTAGAAAATCTTTTGGGCTTTATGCACGTAATACATCATTACAGTAACCAAAACGAAGTTGGCAACAGCATAAGCAACCAGGGGCGTAGCTAGGTCATTTATGATGTGTATACGAACCGGACATCGTTAGAATTAAATTTAGAACGTTGTTAAATCATTTCTTATATTGACCGTTTGGATGGCTTTAACCATACTTATGTACCATCACCGCTATTTCTATGCTAACTTGTAAATGTTGTCTGGTTTGCACAAGCCTTAGCTGAGATTAATTTTACAATAGGTTTACTTAAAAGAAAAGCAATCATGACTAATGTAATCATGTTCTTAGTCCTGGTCTAAATAAAAATGATATCATTTCAGCGTGAGCTTGCACCTTGATTATCCTGAACTTCAAGATTTTTGACTCACCTGACCTAAAAGTCTTTGTGAGTTTTCCGTATCACTTTGTGTCCGTCGTCTATCGTCCGTCCGTCAACAATTACAAAAAAATCTTCTCTGACACCACTCTGCCAATTTGGACCGAACTTTGGTGGATTGGTCCTCTACAAAATTGTGTCCGCATCCCCACTAGCCTTCCAAATGACAAAAAATTAAAAAGGCTGGAATATTTCATAAATTGTCATGTCGTAAACAACTGAGCCGATTGCAGCCAAATTATTTATATATGAAGTCACAAAGGACAAAAGGACTTCGAAGAAATTATTTTGTGTTTCAGTTTTTTACTTAGTCGAACCCGATTTACGAACAGCACGAAAAACTTATTGTTGTAGAGGACCATTCTCAACAACACAGTTCAATTGGTAGTGACGAGAAGAGCTTTTAAGTTTAAGCCAATCAGAATGCGTTGTCTGTCCCTGGCATCAATGTTGAATTTCCGATCGGCAAAGAACACACACATCTGTTGTAAAAGGACTGTCAAATGAGTATATGTTATCGGGATTTTGACAGCTAGATATCGTAAAATATCATCCCGTGAGCCAGAATATGAATCTTTGCGGCGAGTTAGCGTAGCGAGCGGGATGATATTAATTAATATCAGTTTGATCCAAATTGGCTAACTGGTGTGAGAGAAAATGATGAAAAAGCAATTGTGAACGGGCACCAAGTGATGGCCATACCTCACAAAAACTTTCGGATCAGGAAACATCTAACACATAATTTGTTTGATCAAGTATGCAAAAAGATATTATCTGTTTGGATAAATGTTGGACAACGCTTAGATAAAGTGTCAAGAAAAACTAGAGAAACTTTGTGCATAAAGGTTTTTCCAACTAGAAAAGATGCATTCCTGATTCTTGAAAAATAGTACAATATTCATAAGTTGAAACCTACATGTACACTAAGCATGGTCTAGCAAACCAGACTTTTGCCCGGTTAAAAAAAAAGAATAATACTTTAAAATCAGATAATCCGCTTTGACCGGGGTTTGCTGTAGGTCTTGTATACTCTACCTTGTGAAAGAGCATTAAGAAGAAATTCATGGTCTGGTCAGGTGTGGCTAAAGGAAACGTATAAGGTAAATAAAAATTCTGGAACAGACTAGCAATAAAATCATTTTGATAGCACATTCGCATTCAGACTGGTCTTATGTGCAAACTCTGGAAATCTTGATCCTTGCGTAAGCAGTGTAGCCCTGCACATATGTCCTTTTGCAAGTTGAGGCTGAGCTCCGATGTTGGCCACGCAACCGTGTGCTTGACATAAATGAAAACGTTCTCCATTTCCATTGCAAGTGACACTGTGGTCGGCCGTCAATTATTGCAGTAGGTTATCTGTACAACTTCTTGTGACTAGACCATTAATTTGAACCAATGCTATACTTATTCATATTGTGCTAATTAAACCGGGATTTTGAGATATTTTCATGATTGTATATAATGTTTGGTTACCTAGTGGTGCAAAAGATATATATAGAGAATAATGCATGGGAAAATCCGTATCACATGCCGTATCATCCCGAGATACCAATATCAGCCTGAGGGCCTTTAGGCCCAAGGGCTGATATTGGTCGAGGGTGATACGGCATGTGATACGGATTTTTCCATGTATTATACGCTTTATCATATGTTTAAACAGGAGAGTATAAAGGAATTGCTTACTGATCCAATGCACCTGGACAGGAATCACGAGTTTTTTTTTATCCTCCTTTAGTAATATGGTTGTACTGTATAAAACACATTTTGAAAAAAAACTGTAAATAAATAATAAAAAAGTCCAAGAGACTCCGTATAGAATACGAACGAGAAATCCGAGCAGGGGTGCGATAAAGGGTAGCCATGCGGTAAAGGGTAGGGGTGTGAAAAAGTGTGCGCATCGAAGTTGCGCGATATGGATTAAACAGCAGGCTATTTATCACATATTCAAAACTACTGCATTTACTACTAAACATATAATAAAAAAGTATATTAGTCATGCTAGTAGTATGAATATGTTTGTCAAAAAGATGTGACGACAGCTGCCTACACTGCCCAACGGGAGAGCGTAGCGTACCCTGACAGCATATCCCTTCCAAGTTTGACATGTTGTAAGGATGATGCATGTGGATTTATATTTTAATCAATGTTTGTTGGTTTGAATTTTGTGGAAAGAAGTTCAATGGCAAATTGTATTTAGTTGCAATACTGAATGTGATTTTTAACTGTACACCACAGAACGGCGTGTCGCAAATAAAGTTCATGTGCATTAATGTTAGATCCAGATAAAGGTAATTCGATGATACCAAAGGGGAAGACAGAAATCGTTTAGTCAGATGACAGACACGACCATGGGCCAAAAATGAAACGAAAGACAAACATAGAACATACAACACTACACTGAAAACTAAAGCTTGAGTAACACGAACCTCCTAAAAAAACTTGAGTTCAGGTGTTCCTCTAGTGGCACCCGTCGTGTTACACAGTAGACAAAGCCGATGTATAGTCAAAATC
>JARWCS010000162.1:0-17535 GCA_034783895.1 Geukensia demissa
CATAGTTAATTCAAATGGTTTTAATGTAAACTTTATTTTGGAAACTGTATGACAGGTGAGCAATGACAGGCTCCTGAAGCCTCTGGTCTGTAAGTTGGAATGTGGTTACTCTGACGTTGACCCCATATCTTCACATTTTCAAATTATAAGCAGCAAGCAAATGAAAGTTCTTAATTCAAAGTGGCCAAAAATTAAACCAAAATTAAATCACCTTTTTGGACAAAAAGGTCAAAATTAATCTACACTAAAATTTTCAGATTTAAGGTGTGATCAAGCTTTTGTGCTTAAGCTTATTTGTTATTCATTACAAAGTCAGTATTCAGATGAGACATTTCTGTGTCCACACTTGTTTGTGTATTCTATGGAAAACTGAGTTTTCATATAATGTACATGCTATAGCTTGTATTTTACATTTTGTTGACAAGTCGTTTTCTGGTCAAATTGTTTTAATTTTACTTGCCCAATGAACATGCTACATTTTCTCTAACCAGGATAACTTCGTGTTTACAAGTTGTCTATTAGACAAATTCCTTTAATTTTAATTTGCACGATTTCTTTACAGACCAAAATAACATCAGACTTGAACTTATTAAAACACATCACAGAAACCCTGAAGGATATTGGTTGTTGTACAAGATGTATCCTTAGATTTGTTGGTGAGAAACAAGGAGATATCTACAGGAAAACAACAGAGGTATTGTACCAGGCTTTAGTCATGAATTTAAATGGTTCAAAGGTTATTTTCTGCCATGTTTTCTTCATCACAAAGCAATAATTGTTGAACTCATGCACTTAAATTGTTATATGTTTTATTATTATTATAACTAAGATTGGGATAATTTTCTTGAAAGGGGTTATCACCATACCTTTTGTGGTGACATTTGTTCATAATTTTATTTGATTTTTAAGTTTTGCTAGTAAATATCTTTGCTATTATATAATGTAGGTTTTACATGTACCTATAAGGAAGCCCATTACAACTTTTAAAAACACAAATTCCATATGTTAAACATAACAGTTGGTGATTTATTTTTGCATTTTTTGCACATCTCAATGTTTCAAAAATAAATCACTTTCCAATAAAAGTAGGATTACTGTAGTATTTCAGTATGCAAGAAAACTAGCAGTTAATACTGTAAAAACAACAATTGAATGCTCAAGACCATTTTGATGAACACTTTTTCAAATGACTTAGATTGTTTGATGTGTATAATGGTCTTAAAATGTATGTGTATCGCAGATATTATATTATATGATTTTTTCAGGAAATACAGAAGATAGTTGAATCCCTTCTGAATAATGGCACGTTTATACCTCCATCTTCACCCTGTCCTGTGTGTCTGGGAATATTACAGAATTATACAGATGATCAGTTTCTTAATAAGGTCTGTCATTTGATGACTTCTTCCATCTCTCTCCTTTTTGTCATGGACTTGTCTGTCCTCTGATAAAAGTTTTTATTGGCCCCTTTGGTGTCTTGTAATTCATTGTACCAGGGCATTAACTAATACAATTTTTGTAATTCAAGTCTTGTAATTCATTGTACCAGGGCATTAACTAATAAAATTTTTGTAATTCAAAAAGTATATATAGGATAAATTAGAAAATAAATTCTCCATTTATCTTTTAAGGTTATGGCGACAAAAATTTCTTAGCCAGAAGCTTTTTAGGCTTAACATTGGTCGATGGGAATTCTACAATTATCTTATAAGGTTATGGTGACAACAATTTTTTAATTATAAGCTTTTTAGGCTTAGTATTGGTTAATTGGAATTAAGATGAGACATTCTCTAATATAAAAATATTCTGCATCTGTAAGAAAAATAAGGAGCTAACACCTATGGTTATCTTTTAATAATTCCATTATTGTAAAAATGCTGCTCTCTTTTGGACAGTACCATGACAATGGAAAGTATACACATTGATAAACCAATGTTGATGGTGTCATGAGACTAAATTAATACGACTTCAAAATAGTTCCTTTCGAAAAGTTAAATTGTAGCCTTATTTTCAATAATTTTACTAATTTACTGGAATTATAATTAATAAATGCTGTTTTTAAGGAATTTATTGCTGTGTTAACTGAGCCTTTCACTATCAAACTTTACATTAAGTATTTGGGACTTTATTCAGTTTGTGAGTGAGTTGGCTTAGTTTACACATCAATGAATTCATTCAAAATTGCCTTTATAACTATAATAATTCCTATTGGCATGATTTACTGTGTTATACTTACAGATAAAGAAATCAGTAGAAGATGGTCAGTATGAGTTTAACAACTTCATTTGTTCTTTGACGTTACCAGTGTGTACCTTAGTCAGAGAGGTGAGATTCCTTTAATTGGCCATTGACACATTTATCATCCACTTGTGGGAATTGTTACACTTTTAATGTAACAGTTTACATGTAGATCCCAAGTCAAGCACAAAGAATGAAAATCTACATGAAAAAGAATTTAGCACACCTTACCTGAAATCAAGTGAGCTATGCTATCACTTTATTGCTTTATGTTTGTCATCATTGCGTCTGTCCACGATTAACATTTTAATCTTCTCCTCTGAAATTGCTTGGCCAATTGTGACCAAACTTGGAAGGAATGAATATTTGATAGTCTCATATTTGAGGATAAGAAAATCATCATGGGCACATAATTCATGTTGGGCCTTTACCAAAGTTATGTATTTATACTGATAGGAAATTCAAATTGGCTGCCTCAGCTGGACTTATACATTTGAAACCTATTAGAATATTTGTTCCAATTTCTTCTCATTTGAAACTGTTAAGCCAATTGAAATAACCATGGTTAAACAGAAATGAAATCCAAATGGAAAGGAATATATTTTTTAACAAAAACACTTATTTACTTTATCTCGCGCCAATATAATTACCCTTCAAAACTTTGATAATTTATTCTGAACTGAGATTACTATAAAACAGTAGTAACAGTAACAGTGATCTCAGTTCTGAAACCAAAATCAAATAGAATGCAAACTTTTATGAACAATTAAAAAATGTGCATTAAAAGCATTTCCCATTTAAGCGATCTTATTCCGAACAGTTATATTTTAATGTCAACAACAAATTACTTGACTGAAATGAAATAAGTTCATTAAATCAAAATCTTTCATGGTGCAAAAGCAAATGAACAATCACAAACCTTCGAACCATGTCCAATGAATTTTAAATCTAGCTGCTAACACGTGTAACAATAACCGATCATTTGGGTCTTCAATCTAATGAAGCTTTTTCAATGCCTATTTTTTTTTAAACACTTGCAAAATCCAAGAAAAATTGAAATTATATTGGCTTCAAAAATTCTTTTCCACGAATTTGTCTTTTCCGACAAATTGCAAATGTCTTGCAATAAGAATAGAAAATGTATTTCATAATGGTAAAATATCTTTTGATAAATATTTGCAGTTTTGAAGAGATGTCTTGAACACAGAGTACATGTAACAAACTCAGCTTTGTCTATCATTAATATCCATATAAAGACAAAATTTGGTCTAGTTGAAAAAATATTTATTCAATTGTGATTTTTTTTTCACTAGTTGACCTATTAACTTTGTCAAATAGAAAATATACAATAATTTGATAATTTTATTCTTTCAGCATTCATTACTAATACATTTGCAAGACAAATTCAAGTAAGTATGATACATATCTGTATGGTCAATAACAGACAGACAGGATACATTGTATCCTTCAAACTGGGAGGAAAGGCAGTGTTACTTGATTCAACTTAATTTTGATGGGATCTGAGTGGTCTAAGAGTTTTTTACAGATCCTGGTAGCCTATCACTACATAAACTTGAGTTTGCCTTCTGCTTTGTACCATACAAAACATAGTGCACACATCTGAAGAAAATAGTCAGTTACTTAACCAAAGGGATTTAGGCCACTCTGATTTCCTCTACCATTAAGACTGGTCATAATAATATGGCTGAAATATTGTTTAAAGTGGTATAAAACCCGATCAAACAAATAAATACAAGTTTTCTATAAATAAAAATTGTATCACTAGAGGATATGTTTTTGTGTGATATTTTTATAGACCCTTTACAGTCACTGCAATCCTGCTGTTGACACATGAGATAAACAGCTTCTTGGTAGATATAGTAGTTATGATGTTCCATTTAATTGTTAAATGACTTCATTTTTGTGGGAGTGTATATTATTTTCTACCCAAAGTAACAGGAATACATAACATTAAAAGGGTTTATTCATATTATCAGCACTTATCTAATGGAATTCATGATGCCATAATATAACTTTATACTATGAAAACCTATAACCCAAGGATATACTAAACTAACATTGTCAATTTTTAAGTGTTCAGGTCATAAATGTAAAACGATCTGGAATCTACATCAGTCAGATTGTTTCCGTTACACAATAGACCCCTTTAATGCAACTGCGCTCCTGTAATTGGCACTCGCGTATTTGCAACTTCCGGGTGGATAATCCTGACGACACAATGCTGGTGACTTCACATTTAATTGTTCTTTGACGTCAATTTTGTGGGAAAGTTAATCATTTTCCACCCAAGGTATACAACTGGGCATGTCTGAATAAATTATCAAAGGGGTCTATTGTGGAGCAGTGGTGTTTTTCGTGATAGGTCTTCAGAAACTTTACTTTATACTGTATTTTTTTATAATTCGAAGTTTTTTGGGTTGCGTGGCAGAGACGAGCACAGGAATCTACAGATTAAGCAAGTTCAGATTGGTAAAGATGACAACGGTACTTTTATAGAGTTTAGGGGGAAAAACTGTAAAACCTACAATGGAGGACTGCGTCACAGGTATATTGAACCTAAAGTTGTGAAGCATTATTTGACGGAAGACTGTCCAATCTTAGTATGCTATAATACATATATAAATGCTGTAAAAGGTGATAAAACTGATGATTCTGCCCCGTTTTATCGTCGGCCAGTTCAGTCTGATAAAGGACACAAGTTTGACAATGTTTTAGGGGCAAATAAGCTTTCGTCTTTAATGAAAGTCATATGTGAAAAGGGTGGAATTAAAGGAAACTTTACAAACCATTCTGGTAAGAGAACTATGGCTACAAGACTTTTTCAGGCTGGAATTTGTGAACAAATGATCATGGATAGAAGTGGCCATCGTAGTGAGAAAGGAGTGAGACGTTACAAACGTCCGTCAGAGGAGATGTTAAAGGATGTGTCGAACATTCTTAATCCCAATGTAAAGAAAATGGATGCGAAAAAAACCTGTATCGATGTGAAGAAACCAGAAACCGTCACAAAACGATGTATTTCTGATAAGGAAAATGTAATCGTTAACATTGGACAAGATGAAAATTCTAGTCTGTCTAGTCTGGGTAATAATTGCACCAATTCGGGGAAGAGCGAGACAGTAAATGGACCGTCGGGTACATTTAAAGATTGCGTCTTTAATTTGTATATGAAAGATTGATTCGTTTTCTTATAGACATAAAGGACACACATGTTTTCTTTTTGCATTTTTTGAGAATCGAGATGTTACATTGTACTTTACAGTTTTGGCAGTTTGCCAGTAGTAGTTTTATTTGAAATAGTGGTGAAAAGAAAATTTGACATTTTTTTCATGTTTTAAATGGACCGCCGGGTACATTTAAAGATCGTGTTTTAAATTTGTATATGGAAGATTATTTTTCCTATAGACATTTGTTTAATTTTTTATTGCATTTTTCGAGAATTCGATAAGTTATGGCAGTATACCAGTAGGTTTCGTTTGAAATAGTGTTTAAGAGAAAATTTGTGACATTTTTTACCTGCAATGTTAAATTGATAAATTGCAACATTGATAAAAAGTGTGTAAAAAACTACATTTTATGTGATTAAGAAAAATAAAATTGTGCTTTCCCTGTTTTTATTTTAAAAATCCAAATCAATGTATTCTTAAGTAAAGCATTTGTTTTGTTTGGTTGGTTGTATTACTACTGCAGATTTTTGTATAAATTCTTCTTTTTGATGAATTGTTGGGTACATGTACATGTGCCTGGTAGTTTTAACAAAAAGGAAAATTTTCAAATTTCAGTAGCAGTGATAGAATCAGTGAATTTACATTGTACAGGCTCTCCTAAGTTGTCACTGAAAGTACATTTGACCTGTGCAGTATAAGGGAAGTTATACCACACCTGCACAGTGCATTAAGTGACTTATACGCACAGCAAGAACAAAAGAAAAGAGCTGTTAATGTTCTAAAACTCGATAAATATACTTTTTTTCTGAGGAGCGTGAAGTTGACTTACCAATAAAGTGCTACTAGCAGCAAGTATCCGTTTCCGCCAGAAGTGGCCGTTATGGTTATGCACCGTATAACTGGATCACTGATATATAATTTTGACCCCCCTATTATTTCCAAAACTGGAGTTACATTTGTCGCACTGTTTATAGTACGTGGGCTGAGATAACCCCCCGTGCACCCCCCACATCTCTATGGGACCAAGTTTTTTTGTCGCCTTAAGCATCCCATTAATGAAAAATCATGTTAACATAAAAAATTTTGGAACGCATCTGTGATTTGGGAATCTTTTTATAGCCCTAAAAGATATGTTTGACGATTTTAGATTTTAGCCATTGTTCATATTAAAACGCAGATAAAAATATGTTCCTGTACATTAAAGTAGACATATAGGGTATCATTGAAAAGGTCTATTTATTCCCTTTCCAAAGCATGTCTAGTCAAATTGAGTTTTGCTACGGAAAAAAAGTTGTGGCTAAAATAGTAGCCCTGCCCCAACAGATATTTGACAAAAATTCAAGTTTTTGGTCTGTCAACTATCATACATTTGCCTATATGACTTTATATCAAGATGCTTTTTGTTTATCGATACTTTTGATTACTTTGTTGTGTTTTATTGCCCTAATATTGTTTCTTGTGCCCGTTATGGTGTTCAAATGTTCAAAAATCCCCAATTTGGAAAATTGCAGAATTTTCCCATTTTTCTCTATATTTTAAATACGCTCGACATTTGAGTTATTATATGGCTATAAACTGATATTATTTAAGTAAATGTATATATAAGGCATCGAATGAGCCCAATATTTCATTCATAAAGTGATTTTGATTGGCAATTTTTCAATCCTTAATTCATCACACCACTGTCCAAGTTTAGGGGAGAGTTGAGTACTATCAACATGTTTAACCTCGCCAAATACTTAATTCATCACACCACTGTCCAAGGTTAGGGGAGAGTTGAGTACTATCAACATGTTTAACCTCGCCAAATACTTAATTCATCAAACCACTGTCCAAGGTTAGGGGAGAGCATGTTTAACCTCGCCAAATAGTTGAGTACTAACAACATGTTTAACCTCGCCAAATACTTAATTCATTACACCACTAACCAAGGTTACGGGAGAGTTGAGTACTAACAACATGTTTAACCTTAAATACCTTATGTGTCTGTACAAAGCCATGAACCAGTAATCCAGTGGATGTTGATGTCTTTATGTTTGAATGTTTTACATTGTATACTTACAGTATCTGGCCGATAGTTGTTACATTATAATATCATCACTTTTTTTTATTTTAGTGGCCGTGGATATGTGTCCACCATTGAATGCCTTAGGAGATGTAGATGTTTTTAATTTACACGTTTTGGATGGCTGTCTCATATGGATAATAAATACCTATATAATATGAAAATAAATTGACAGTTTGCCTATTAACATGCGATATCCTTAATGTTTGGAAATCTGAATTGAATACAAAAATTATCTCATTTGATTTGATAACACACATTGCAATTTAAGAGAATTCAATTCTCTTCGCCATTTCTTTGTGAAGTAAAATTACAAAATAAACTGATATATCGACAAAAATAAGAAACAACTAATATGTGAATAAATTCTATTGCCAGGCAATTATATGTGTACAAAGAAGTTATCTGATAAATTAACAAAATAACGTTTTTTTCAATTTTCAAATGTCCAAATGCACTAAGCCAACGGCCACCATAAAGTTAAAAAATCTAATATACAAAAACAATAAAAACATGTCAAGTACATCAACATCTGGTAAGGTAAACTAGGCCGAAGAAGCATTTATCTAGCCCCTACAGCTTTTATGATCAAGGTTTTTTGAAACATAAATAAAATTTCACAAAGTATAGCATTTAAAATGAAAAAAATACCTAAAAATAATGTATATACACAGAATACAAACACAATGTTTTAAAAATTAATGCAAATGATTGACAACAAGTTAAATAGTTCCTCAACACAGAGACTCCTCTGCAACTTAAACGTAATCCATCTTCAGCAATAAGATTCCTTTTAGAAATTGAACCGAGTAGTTGAACAAACGGCTTAAAAGATTTTACAAGCTGAAAAAAGGAATTCGAAGATACCAAATGGGCAGACAGAAATCGTTTAGTCAGAAGACAGACATGACCATGGCCAACAAAATGAAACAAAGGCAAACATAGAACACACAACATTACATTTAAACTAAAGCGGGAGTATCACGAACCCAATAAAAGCCAGTGTGAGTGCAGGTGCTCCGGAAAGGTAAGCAACTCCTGCTACACTAGTTGCACCCGTCTTGTTACTCAGTAGACAAAGCCGGTGTATAGTAAAAAAACGATGTAAGTCACAACCGGTATAGGACGGAGTTGTATTCACGATAGTGGGAAGATATCCATTGTCATTTGTGAAACGGATATTTCGTACCGGTCAACAAAATCATGATGGCGACCAAAAACTTCCGGAGTGATGACTCTAATCTTTCCATGACAAACCCCTGGCTCAGTAGCTTTCTTGTCGGCTGCAACCCTCCATCAATAAAATCCTGAAAAAAGCACATGCCCTGGAGTAGCCCTGAGAAATATACACTCCGTATGCAAGTGCGGCTGGAATGTTGCTTGACATGAAAGGAAAATTTACAATGGGAAATCAAAATCATCTCTCTTGCCGTAAAATTTTGAAAATTTCTACGTGTATGGCCAGGTATGAAGCACATCTTTTGTTTCTGTAGTATTTTTGATTTCAAGTTCAATTGGATGGATTCGGTCAACATAGTAACTAAATTTTGAATTATTCAGTAAAAGAACAAATGTCGGTGCAGATGGACGCAGACAGAAACATTCCAAAATATGGAAGTGCAATATAGAGTCTAGAATTACACGAATAACCAATTTGATGTATTATATATAAAATTAACAATTAAATGAAATGCTACTGGCACAATATCAAATATGTTTACATTAAACAAAAATAAATGAATAAAAAAAGGTAAAGCTAAAATTTTAAAACCTCTATTTCATTATTCGAATCACTTAAACCTTACTCAAATATACATTAAAAATAATTCAAATCTAAGAAAATAACATTTTAGACTTAAAACAGATAATGGTTATGTTTCATAGAAAGCTACAACCGACCATAATTTGATAAATTATTGCTTGAATGTGTAAAGGGGACGGCCTTAATTTTTGAGTTTTCGTCTGAAATAGTTCATACAAAATTCAAACTTAGTAAGGGATCAGGCTTTTGAAAAATATTTTTTGCTGAATTGTGACCTTATTTACTGAGCTTAATCACACCCCAAAAAAACAAAATGGAATAGAGAAAGATATATTACAAGAGTCTAAGGCTGTAGTCATATATTTCTGATACACAAACAACTTAGATGTAGCAAATACATTTAAATTAAATGTAGCAAATCAATTCAAATTAAAGAAATGGCTTTTTGTTGGCCTAGTAGAGACCTCTAGGTTTGTACATTCCTTCTGTTTTTCTCGTGGGTGGAGTGCAGTATCTCTGACCTTATCCCCATATCTTTTCATGTTTATCTTTACAACCATTTCATCAACAAAAAAGTAATATAAAATGCTGTAAAACTATTTTATCGCCAAAAAGGTAAAAATGACGTAAGGGAAAACCAAACAAGGTCAACTTAAAGGTACAAGTCAATCGGCACGGCACACTCAAGATCAAATTGATATTGGTATATTTTAATACATTTATTAGCCAATAATAAGACAATTGCGAAATACAGTTGAAAAACAAAATACAGAAATTTATACATAAACAATACAATCCCCAACAGAAAACAAGGTTGAAAAAGGCTAGTTCAAAACGGTAAGTAGTTAATAAATCTTTAAGGACACCCATTTTCAATCTGGTTAATCTGTCATATTTGGAGGTAAGAGCAATGAAACTATTTTTTAATTATACGAAGATGTACAAATATCAAAATCACAGCTTCAAAACATGGAAAAAAATTATAAAAACAAGTTATGAAATAAAGAAACAACTAGATGAAAAATTTCCCTGTACATGTCTTAAGTGTTAAAAGTTGTTTCAGTATAGTTTTTATCAAGTGTATTGTACAGGATTCTTACATTACAAATAAACTTGAAAGCAATAGAAATTATAGTAACAAAATAAGCTTAAGGTCCAAGATGTAGGTCTTTTATAAATTTCTTTTCTTTGATTACAACTTATTATACATTCGGAGAACGAAGATAATGGAAACGTGTTTTATATTATACATACATCAAGTAAGGGTATTTCGATTTTTATATACTTATTCCTTCTTCTGTATTTGGATCTCGGGTTTTCCATGTATTGGTTTTAAAATTGCTGATGAGAACCAACTCTTTAAAACACATACTCAGCATAACGAAATTAAACAATTTTTATACAACGTAATTTGAGCTGAAAATATGAAAATAAAATATCTTGGTTACTGATGAAATAAATGCTATGTATTAAAAGAGTATCAATTAATAAAGAAAACTCTTTTAAATTGCTGGCACGTTTTCGTTAATCAGTTTCGTAATTTGCTTTAAAAAATCTAATTATCAAAATTTATTACATCGTGGGAAAAGATATATGGTATGATTATCTTTCAGAACGTAAAGTAACAATTTACATAGTTGCCTTAAGGCAAATATCCACAACATAAGACAGGCTGTAAAAAATGTGATGATACCCAAATCTAAAAATAATTGTCAAAGTAGATATTTAATTTAAAACAAGTAACTTAAACAAAACCAAAGACATCCACTGAATAAAAATTAATAGCTTTGTACAGCTCCATAACATAAAGTATGTGACAGGATTTAACATATAAACGAGTTCTCAACCCTCTTCCTAAACGCAGACAGTAATGTTGCAAAATGACATGATGCAAACCTTAAAACACCAACTGCATCCTAATTTGCTTTTTAAGTCGACGTGCATTACGCATACACAATAGACAACTGATATAACGACCTCGAAAAACTTCATTCTTTGTATACATGTTTGGATACACCTGTTACAGATCCGAATTCAAGTATGTACAGACTTACAGCACTCGTCATGGATATTGCCAATCAATTCATCAATTTAATCAATATCCTCCATCAAAATCCGTCAATTCTAAAATTCCACCTTATTTTAAAGATCCGTCTGTAACAAACATTTCATATACCTATACCACACCTATCACAACCAAGATTTTCAACTACAAACACGTGTTGAAGAATCTCAGCATCTACGACTACAAGTCTAAACCTCCGGACTGCAATTGTGAAGTTCCCCATTCAAATATAATCCTGCCGGCTACGTGATAACTGGTGACCTGAACATTGTCGGAAACATTTCTCTACGAAATGTGTTTGCCTAAGGGCCAAAGTTCCGTGAGCCTCAATTAATAAACTGGAAGTTCAATTTCAAGATCCTTATGGATTCGTTTGGGGATTATGCCAGACAGTTGGCGAAACGCAAAGGAGATGAACTAGATATCCGTTCCAAATGGGTGAAGGCTGTGACCTGTGGGGTAGTTGATAGAAATACAAATCCACAAGTTCAAAAGATCTATGAATACCAACGCGAAATCGGTCTTCAAAGATCGAGTGTTGCCAGACATCTCTCTGAACTACATGACATATATGATGTCGTCCCCTCCGATAAAGCCCCTAACAACATTGTCAATAACATTACAATCATCGGTCAGTTTTGTCTTCTTTTGGAATTTCAACTAAAAAGGAGGAATTCGATCTTCCTTCACTTTACTGGATTCCAAAGCTTCACAAGTGTGCTTACAAGCAACGTTACATTGCAGGGTCTGCCAATTGCTCTACAAAACCTCTTTCCAAGTTACTGGCAGTTATTCTGTCAGCAGTAAAAACGGGATCCAGAGTTACTGTGAAACAAGCCATTCTAGAAATGGCGTGAATCAAATGTGGATTCTAACAAATTTCAAAGATCTGTTAGAATTCCTCAAATCACGGTCCCTTTCCCCTTGCAATAACATCAAAAACATTTGATTTTTCCATCCTGTATACCACTATTCCACATTCAAAACTCAAAGAAAAATTAAGAGCCTTAGTTCACTTCTGTTTTGTTTAAAAAGATGGCAAACGCAGATACAAATATTTGGTTCTAGGGAGGGGCAAACCTTGTTTTGTTATTAACCACTCTGAACTCACCCTCATTTTTGTAGGGTTGGTGTTACTCCAGCTTAAGTTTTCAGTGTAGTGTTGTGTATTCTATATTTGTCTTTGGTTTCATTTTGTTAGCCATGGTCTTGTCTGTCTTCCCACTTTACGATTTCTGTCTGACCCTTTGATATCTTCAAATTCCTTCTACTCGATAGCGGTATTTCAGAAATTCAACTTCACGAGCTAGCAATGCTGATTTTTATATTCAGTAACTACCAAGAGAATTGAATGCACAATTTGACTCAATTAATTCAATATTTGATTATGATGATTAAGGAGTGTCGTTTTTTCAAATTTGTTAAAGAATTGTTTGGAATTCATTCTTTTGATCGTTTTGTCAAATCTGAAAATATTAAAGTTAAACTTTTACAATCCTGATACTTCTGGTGTAGACGCTTTTTCAATTAATTTGGCAGGTGAAAATATTTGGCTTATACCACCTTAAAATCTTTTGTTTAGCTTGTGGAACGTTGGGAACGTTAGTCGTTCCTTAATGGAAGTCATCCCTGTCGCTGATTTTTCAAGGTTACATTTCATGTAAAGATTACATATCTGATGTGTGAGAAAATCAAAATCTCAAAGACATTAACGTCAGGAATCTAACAAAATTCCTTTTTTGGGGATCAGTGCGCTTTAAAGTTGAGTGTCTTAGTGGTTCATATTTCTGATTGATTGATGTGATTGTAGTTATACTTATTTAACAAACTGGAATAAAATGTAAGATTTTAAGAATTTTTCTGCCTTTAACATAGTGTCAGGCTGCTATCATTTAAAAAATTCAACTAGAATATATTCTTAGTTATGCTACTTTGCCTGTACTTAGTCTTGCCCACTAGGGTGTGATTATATAAGGTTATGCCCACTTGGATATATACGCACTTGGTAGTGAATAAGCTTTTACACATAGTTCTGGCCACTTTTTTGCCAAGATACGCGGTTTTGCACACTTCAATGCTTCATCGAATGGATTTTTAACGTAAATTACGTCACTAGACAATCAAGGTATTTTCTTTTTAGATTTATTTGGTACTAAAGGAGTCTTTTACTTCACTTTTTCACATGAGTATCTAATTCAGTATATTAATTACACATTTTTTATTGTAATCTCTAGCTATGGATTTTGGAATTGTTTCTCAAGCGTTCCCCGTTCTTTGTTGATCGAGGTGACGGACTTGATGTTTGCAAGTAAAACCTCCAATATGAGAGTTTGAAATTTAATCAATACGTGATTTATGTTTTAGCCATAAACATATTTATAAAAGTTATACTGTTTGGAATATGGTTTGTATGAAAACAGTGAGTGACACAAGTATGATGTTGTTAGGTGGTCAAAGATGTTTTGTTTAGTTTAAACCATACAAGGGAAAGTCGTTCCTTAAGAATGTGACATTTTATTCATATGTGTGCGGTTTTTATCGTTCAAGCCATTGCAGTCCAAGTGTTCAGTAAATCTTTTCTTTAAAATAATCCTACCAAGTAGCGCCAATAATAATAAATATATATTGTCTTATTTGTTATACAGCATCTCGAGTTGGTTTTAAAATTCATTTAAAATATGTAAAAGATATGTAAATTCCTGTGTTGAAATGTCTGTGCATGTTGTTTCTCAAAAATAATATTTACAATTTTTAATGTCCTGCCATTGTAATATTTTCTTAGATGATATTTTTTTACTTTAAAAAGATATTAAATTGCTAACTTAAAGCATAAGTTTGACTAGGTCATAAGTATGAAACGGGCAACAACTACAATTTTAATAGCTGTCAATTCAACAACATATGATACTAAAATGAATGTAAAATTATTATAGTTATATCAATTCAATCTGAATAATCTCCGAAATTCTTGTCTAATTTCCGGCAATCTCCAGGCATAAATGAAAGGATTGATGACAGAGTTAATAAGATACAAAACTGCAAAAATAAAGCGAATCTTTTGAATCAATACTGATCCTGAAAAAAGGTCGTACCAAAATGATGCAATTATTGGACAAGTTAGGAGAACAGTTGTTGAAGCAATGATAACATTTGTTGTAAAAGCTCTCAGTTCCCACTGTACTTTATTTGTTGCTATGTTTGATTGTGTACCTTCAGATTCGGTATGTCTAGCTTTGTAGCATACACACGGATTTGTTTGACAACATTCGTTGCAATTGTTGTAAATTTCATGTAATTCAATTGCTTCAATGTCAGTATTTTCTGGTTTGTGCTTAGCCGTTGACCTCAATTCTCCTTGGTTGTAACGTGTTTGCCCAATCATACTGCATTCCGATTTGTTACTTAACGAGCGTGTAGGCTCTTTACACTTCAATCGTTTTTTTCTTTCAGAAGGAAATCGCATATTTATTAGTATATTGAAAATCTTCTTAACATCTTCAGGTTGGTTTGATTCCGTTATCGTATTATTTGGAGTTATCTTGTTTCTTTCTCTGAAAAATGTTTTCCAAATTTGATGGCTTGTCAGCAAAGTAGTGATCACTATTAACAATAACAGAACTGTAAGAGGTCCAAACGTTAAAAAAATAAACGTCGGGTAATAATTTTCAAAGACATATGCACACGAGCAAGATGGAATATTTGTGTTTCTAGGAACGAGGTATACACTTGCAATAGATATCAAAACACCAAATGTAAGAGTTCCACCAATCAACCGGTATTTGAGTCTGTCAAATATTTCCCCTGTTCCAAAGTTGAACGATTTCACAGTTAAATATCTTTCAATACCAATCAAAAATATTAAACTGTAGGTGGAGATATATCCGATACCGATCATACATAGAGTAAATAAACAGAAATGGATATTTCTATCCATAGATATAAACATCCTCGTAAGAATAAACAAAACATAACCAAAAGAGAGGAAACTGTCAAAGATACACAGCAATAGCACTAAGAGATTATGTAATTTTTTCTTCAGAGTTTTTATACAGACGATTATAAAAACACAATTTACAATTACCGGAATCAATATCATTAAAACTGCGAAAACTCCGGTTTCTAGTGGGACGGACGTGTCTTTAATAGCTTCTGTTGAATTCTGAAAATGAAGTGTAAATTTTTTAAACATGAGACGTATAAAATGTTAGATTGTCGCCACATAGTAATGTACAGTTGGTAAAAGCGTTTTTTATTAGTAAAACTTAACTTTTAATTATGTTGTGATTTTAGGTTGTTTTTATTTCTTTGTTGTTGTTTTTGGGGGTGGGGTGTTTTAGGTGGGTTGAATAGTTTAATACTTTTGTAAGTAAAATATTTTTCTATCAAGAAATTTAATTGTTTTGTTTGAATTATTTTGATTTTCGAAACAACCACACTGAATTAAAAACCACGCTCTATTATTTCTTTTTCTCAATGGTTTAAGTCTGCGTTAACGCAAAATCTTGATTTTGGAGACTTTATGAAAAATGAAAAATTAAAAAATAAACATAAAGGAAATATGGGACAGTTTGGTTTAACTACAAAATGTATAAACTAATCAATTCCAAGTTTGACCAAAAGATACGATTACAATAATATCCAAATATTTCGTAGCTTAATCAACGGGCGATAATTCTTATAAAATCAGCATTTTTCATCTTTTAGCAGACTCGTAAATTGTAGCTAATAATAGTACAAATTGACCACTGATGCATAAATATGGTCAAATCGTAGTTTGTCTCGTCTCGGATTTTTAACACAAAGGTTTCATGACAGATGCCGACTATGGGGGAAAGGATTGATTGATTGGTTGTTGCTTAACGCCACGTTGGCAATATTTCAGCCATATCGTGGCGGGAACATAAATATATGATTAATAAAATACACTGTTAAGAGCAACATCATGGGGGAAACGATTCTTACCCTTCAGGAATGCCTAATCCTACTCCTGTTTTGAAACAAAGTTCTGGGTGTCCGACTTTCTGCCTTGTTCACTCCCGTTTTGCTGTTGTTGTTTCTTTTGATTGTGTCTAGTCTTTTTTTACTATCAATTTTGGATAGCTCACAAATGTATTTACCATTAATAAAACAGTTGGTATTTTTCTTACACTTCGCAGAAATGTAGTCTGTATCATGGCATTTCAAAAAATAAAAATATAAATAAAATATATACATGTTATCGTTCTTTTTGTTAGTTTTTGTACAAAAATAGCTTATTTTAAAAATAATCTTATAAAAGGAACATACGCAATTCTGCAAACAGAAAGAAAACCACCAGGTAGCATTTGTAAATAAAAATTGTAAAGTTAGCTTTTAAAATAGGCTTTAAGAAAATAAAATAAAATTAAAGGATGACCGTTGTATTTTAGGCGGTACCAACCAAAATTTTCAAGATCGTACTGCATTCTTTTTTTAATCAAAGTTGAAAGAGTTATCTCTCCTTTTGAGAGTTTTCAATTTCTATCTTAAAGAAAAATTGAATGAATTAAATATGTCTGTGGTTTCAACAAAAAATAAATAATTTTAGTAAAGCAAGTAAATATATAAATTTTAAGCGAAAAAATACCGAGTTATAAAATTCTTTCTCTAATGCTTGCAAATATAAGAAAGATAATATACCAGAATTTAATATCTGGTATATACATGCTCAGTGGTAATGTGTAGTTCTACCTTACTATTACACGTGTATATTGTTTTTGCCTTTCCAAATCATTGTTTAATGCTATTAAATATCTAAAGGGGTCTTATAAAGGGGCATATTCCAAAATTTAGGTGTTTTTATATATAGTGATTTGTTCTCATTCTTTGTCTCGTCGAATATTGTTGCCCCTATCTGTAAGGTCTAGATTTTCAGGTAATTTTAGGTTACTTCTAGTATGATATGACTGTTATCTCAACACTTACATTAGCCATGTCCTGATATGCATGAGTGATTACCTGAAAACGAAAATCAAAACGTATATATTGTTTAAAATCCTTAACATAGCAACATGTTTATATACACCTGGAAAAAGTTATGCACTCCAATATATTTTTCAGTATTGTTTATTGAAAATAAGGTTTAATTTTCATGATCTGAGCAATGTTCATAATTGCAAACGTAATTAAAAGGATGTGAGCGTTCAGGTGTGACATTTAAATCATGCGCGTTTTTCCCCACGTGCAACTTGCTCCCTTC